>SCLH01000591.1:324373-334798 GCA_004367855.1 Oikopleura vanhoeffeni | reverse complement strand
TTTGTGTTATTTCTAGTATATCATTGAATCGATTCTGAAAACCCTGTTTTTCGCGTTAAATGCGATCAGTACTGAGTACTCCCTTATAAAATGGCTTATGAAATGATTGATGGGAAATTATTTGAACAAAAATTGTGTTCAGACTTTTAAACAAATCAACTGTTCTAGATTAATAAAATAAAACGCTAAAACTACAAATTAATTGAATAGTTTTTTCAATTATTAAAATTCTTAAATATTTCTATATTTTGGCTTTTCGGAAACAACTTTGCCTAAGAAGTTTTGAAAAAACCCTATATTTTGCGTTCCACTTATACGCGTACGCCAGGGAGAAGAGGTTTTTATTTTCAGATGAGTGGGCTTACGTAGGTTTTTGCGTGGGTGTTCTTATACGCCGCACCCTGCTGTATTAACGGCTTATGTCGAAAATTCTGTCTATGCAGACAATTTTATCACTGCGTCACAAAAAGTGAAATCCAGTAATTTCATTGGTCACATCTCGAGAATCCAGTGATCACATTGGTCAAATTTTAATTGTATATCGTCTCCTAATTGTTGACCGCTCAAAAAAGGTATCACAACTCTTATGAATCCGTGCGTATTATTGGCTGCTCCTTCATAAGAGATTATGGTGCGTGAACATTCACACTCGAATGTTTAATATTATTTGGGCGTTATGGCAGCCGAAGAGTTTTTACGTGCTCTCGACCGGGTTTGTTAGGAACCAGATCACCGGTTTATCGGTAATAACCGGTCAAATGTTAATACCCCGGTTTCTCAACAACTGGACAATATTTGAAATTGATTTTTTGACCAAATGTCTATAAATTTTGGTGAAACACATGAATGGTCAAATTTTGTAATATGACACTAATGGGGTCAAATTTCAAAAGGATTCATATCGGATCGTATTGCACATCATTGAAATGATAATGTCGTTTCGGTTCCAAAACTTAATTGAAAAAATATTTTGTGTGATATAACTAGGGTGCGCAGCGGGAACTCTACAGACTGAACTTAAACTGTTGATAAACATTCACTTCTTATCGGGAGGTAATTGCCATAATCATATCATATGACCTCAATAGAGACAAAACAAGAGCTTTCCAAACAGTTATCGCCATTTTCTCGTGATAATTCTAAAAGTTAACTCTCACACTGGCTTGAAAGCGAAAAATAACCAGCAAGAACTATTGTTCCATGTGGTTTAATTTGGTCTTTTTGTTCCTGCTAGTGGTTGTAAAATTTGCAAAACAACAATTTGCTGGGCAATAAATTAATAAACATATGAAATATTTTTTAACATTTGATTTATAAAAACATTTGAATTTTTTTATCCTCTGATTAAAGCTTTTAATGTTTTTAAACATTTTATTCAAACAAACAATTATGGTGCCCAATTTTTGGGCAATTTATGTTAATATTACAAAAATTTGATAAAAAATTAATAAAAAACTGTTTTAGAACATCATCACCTATTACTCATAGGCTATTAGTGAAGATAACAAAAATTTAAAACCCCAATCCACACAATCTCGTTTCAAAGGATGGGAAACAAAAATTACGATGCCTCAGTAGTCAACTGTTTTTAGACGTTTCCTCAAAATCACAAAATTTATGACTAAATGGGAAACCCGTACACAAAGTAGTATTTTAAGATACTGTATCTTCTATATTTCATTTTTCTAAGCTCAGTCAATTTTAAAATGAAGGTTATCCCTATAGAGCGTGTTCGAATCCAACTAATGTTGCCTTGGTGATTGTATTTCGTGATTACCCACCAATTAATTTTGGTGGTCCCAATATCAACCACCCTTGTCTATGATAGTCAAGATAATCAAAAAACAAAATAAGTTTGTTTCGAACACGCGCTATAGTCTATAAAGGTAACCTTCATTTTTATGATTGCCATAAAATCGTTTGTTTGCCGCGAGCTCATTCAGCCGTTATAGTGCAAAATGCCGCGGTCTTGAAAAAACCCTTGCTAATGGGTTAACCGCGTGTATATGATATTTGTAAGAGCTATTAGTTATAGCTTATTACTTACAGCCTATAGGCCTTACTATAAAAACTTTTTTTGTGCTCATGAACTGTTTCTTCCTGGTTATTATTCACTATCTAGGCAGTGTTAGGGTTAATTTAACTATATCAGACTCAGTTTAGTCAGTGAACTTCTAGAATTATATTTCTGGTGCTGTGAATGAAGTTGAGCATGATAAAATCTTAAGGGGGTCGGTGCATTTTGGCAGATTTGCACTTTTTCAAATTTTTTTTGTCTTCACGGGGAAACTTTTTGCCGACTCATATATTTCAAATAAAAAGTAATTTCAAAACGTAAGGTTGCCAATTTTTGAGCTCACTTTTGTTGATAATCTGTTTTTTTTCTCAGATCGATATTTTTTACTTTATAAATCGTCTTTTAAAATAAACACTCTTAAAACGCGCCTTTTCTCTACTTTAGTGTCTAAATTACATTAAATTTTTTTTTCTTGTTATAAGTAGAAGCTTCAAAAAATGGGTCTCGATACCATCGAAATTTATATAATTTAATTTCATATATTTCTACGTAATCGAAAAAATTTAAAATTTCCTAAAAAAAGACGAAAAAAAACGAAATTTTAGCACATCTGAAAGAAATATTATTTTTTCATGAGTTAAAATTAATAAAATTTTGCGTGGATGACGAGTCGGCCCTTACCCAATTAGGCAAGTCTCGGTGGAATATTTTTATTATTTTAATTTGTGATAAAGAAGGGCTAAAGTACATTTTCGCGCAAAAACGCGTATTTTCATTCAAAAAGTATGATTCAAGAGTTATAAACAAAGACGAAGAAACAAACGGAGGAACATATTGATAAAAGTTAAAAGAAGCCAATTCCCAATTATTTCAGCTAAGGAATTCCATAAAATAAGTTTGAAAAGTTTTTGAACAAGAAATGAGGAAAATTTTCAAAATATTTCCATAGTTTCGACCGAAAATCAAAAAAATGTGGCAATGAATTTTTCAATATATCAATATGAAAAATATGTGGTCAACTACGCGAAAAGTTAAAGTGGCCAATTTTGAAGAGTTTATTTTTCGTTGATTTGAAACAATACTGTAAAAAAATTTAAAATGAAAAATAAGTTCATTTTTTTTATAATGCTCGCGAAGTTTTTTTTAAAAATTATCTCTGATAATTTGTGGATTTGAAAAGTTTAATTCGAGCTCAAAATTTTCTTAATAGCAATAACTCGAAAATTCTTTAATTACAAAGTTGCTGGAGTATGAAACTGCACTTTTGGTGGTATACTTGAGAAAAATATATAAACCCAGTGAAAAGTTTTTCATCAAAGCCCATATCCGTATCTTGCCAAAATGCACCGACCCCTTAACCTGGTAGGGTGCGTTTTTCCCGTTTTCGTTCAACATACAT
Source organism: Oikopleura vanhoeffeni (assembly GCA_004367855.1). NCBI lineage: Eukaryota > Metazoa > Chordata > Appendicularia > Copelata > Oikopleuridae > Oikopleura > Oikopleura vanhoeffeni. Next base: position 331,382 of record SCLH01000591.1, on the reverse strand, counting down.
GTATACTCATAATTTACTTCTAATTCCTGAAAGCCATAAATTTTGAAAAAAAAGCTAAAAATTGAATTTAAATGCTTAAATTCAGCTAAGGATATCTTTAAAATGAGTAACAAGTACTTTCTTGCGTGTTATTCAATATACTGTATTAAGGTTGAAAATACCAACTAGCTTATTTTTTGAATTCATCCATTTTTTAGAAAAAATTATAAGATAAAATTCGAGAATGTTTTTGTTCGAGTCTCAATTCATGAAGGGTCCCTCTTGACCCTTGTGAGCATATTAAAAAAAGTTCCGCAAGGCACCAGAGCCACAATTGTGGCTCTTACTTTAAATGTTGTTAACAGAAAGGTTAAACCCGTCGTGAGCACAACACCTATATAATAGGTGAACTGCATATTTAAAATCATCCTAAAAATATGCAAAAAAACCATCGTAGAATTGGTCCCTTCGAAGTACATTATTAGAGAATTTTGCAGGATTCAAAAAGTGACTTATTTTTTTGGATAATTTTTGTTCAAATTTTACGGAGGGTTGATTTTTTGAAATTTTTTTCCAATCTTTTACCTCTAAATAAAATTAAATGCGACCTAATTGCGGTCAATTAAAATTGAAAATAGCCAGTTTTTAGGGAAAGTGTTTTTTCCATGTTGACACTCAAAACAAAAAGATTAATTGGTGATACAGGAACAGAATTTTTTTCGAAAAGTGATATTTCAAAATTTTCAATTTAAGATTTCACGAAATATTTGTAATTATTAAAAAATAATTCGAGCCAATTAAATCATTGTCCACAGAGTCACTTGATTAGTATATCGACTCAGAAATATATCAGAAGTGTACTTATCTTGCTTTTAATAGGGAAATAACCATTTTTATGAAAAAATTATGAATTTTTTTCACAAATTTAACCTATTTAAAATTAATTTTTGATTGATTTATATAAATCAATTCAAGGAAGGAAAAAAACGATGGGGGGGACATAAAGTCAGATCCTTGTGCATCGATTCCAATACCAAAATATTTGTGAACACCACTGTAAGCTTGTATCACGTGATATTGCTGTACCTTGCTCTTATCAGTAAATTTCTAGAACTAAAAATCAAAATTCTAGAATATAAATGTCGATGCAAAAATATATCGTTTTTGAACTTCCTTATGCAAGAAAAAAAGAAACTCTAACTACCTTGGGCTTTCTGTAATACGCGGTTGAACATCACCTAATATAGGCTTGTCCGGTGCTGGCGGAACTTTTTTTTCTGTGCTCAACACGGGTTAAAGGCAGTGGAATTTGAATTTTTTCTGCATAAGGAAAGTTGAGAAGTAATATTTTCGCATCCGAAATTTTAATATTCCTAGAATTTCAATTTTTAGTTCTAGAAATATAGTTGGAGAAAAGCCAAGGTATACTATATCAGCGTGATACCAACGGTCACAGTTGGTCTTTCACAAGTGACCTTTTGGTCGGAAACGATGCCACAATATCTGGCCTACGTCATCGTTTTGTCCGCTTTGATTATTATTGCTCATTACATCAAAAGTAATTTATTAAGTAAGTCAGAAAAGTGTTGATGGGAAAATCATTATGTTTCGATTAAAAATGTTTATTTTTCCCTATTAAAAGCAGATTATTACACTTTTTCATTATTTTCAGTTAATTTGGTAATGAGTAACAACTGTGACAGCTTTTGATAGCTTAAATTCCCTTTTATATTAAATTTAATTTTTTTATGGGATACTTGAAGTTGAAAATTTAGCGACAATTTCATTCCGAAAAAAAATAATCTGCCCTAGTACCATAAATTTTTATTTAAACTGTTATGCATGCACAAAAACGCTTTCCTAAAAACTGGCTAATCTCACACTTGTATTTTAGTCTAGTTATGAATTAATTTTCAGGAAGTGAAAAGCATAGCGAAAAATCCTATAAATCAACACCCCGTAATTTCTGGAACCCAAACATTGAAAAAAATTTCAATTATTTTTCGAACCGAATCAAAAATTTATTTATAATGGTGTTTGAAAGAAAAATTCCACCGATCCCGTGTTTTTGCCGTATTTTGAATATATTTAGGTATCTAGAGCCACATTGTGGCTTCTGTTGCTCACAAGGGTTATATCTTTCCCAATAATTATTTTTTGTTCGACGCGTCATGAACGTCTTCCATTATCTCACAAAAAATTGCTAGGTTTGAAGCTCAACTTGTAAAATGTTTTACTTTTTAATAGGGTTAATAAGTCCAAAATTTTTAATTCTTCATCCTTATCCTCAATCTCGAGGACTAAGAGAACACATACAGTTGCAAGCGTTCAAAGTCGCGAGCTGAAAAATCAACCAGATTTTATTCAATTTTTTATCAAGTTTTTAAAAATAACATGTGAATTGCCGAAAAAAGTCAGAGGCACGATAATTGTGTTGTTTGAATTGAAAGTATATAATCGCCAAGAGCCCTCATCGGAGGAGAAAAATATAACAAATTCAAAATAAGTATAGGAAGCCGTCATAGGTAGTTACAATGTATTACATGTCATAAGTCTCCCTAGCAATCGTTTGTTTTGCAAATTTTAACAACCGATATCAATAACAAAAAGTCCGAAATGGAACTTTTTTCTTTCTGGTTATTTTAATTTTCTAAGGCAGGTCTGATTTAACTTTTAGACTTATCTATATTTATGATTATGTTAATTGGGGTTGCGCACGAGATAACTTCAATATAATTATATCATATTGTATACGATTAAGGGGGTGGTTGGTGTGAATTAAGGGCTCCTCTGACTGACAGATCTTTGAGCTTATTTGCCTCTGGTGGAAAAAAGTTCAAATGGAATGATTCCATTGATCTGATGGGGTATTATCAGGAGAGATAGTTTATTGAATAACTACAAGGTTGACATCAAATTATTTTGTAGGTTAATTCCCTACTGCACTAAGCGTGTTTCAGAAACACATAGACCAAAAATTTTTGGGCAAGTGTCATTTTGGCCGGGCGGAATATTCGCGACAGACCCACATAAGTTCCCCTTATTTTTAATTTCAAGAATTTTGGTGAGTTCTAGAATTTCTCATCAAGACCCGGGAATGCATCATTGAATGCAATTTTTTGTTAATACAGCTAAAACAGTACTGGAACTAAATAATGATCTACAAAATATACTAAACTTGGTGACTTTTGGAGGGGGAAAAACTTTAGACATTAATTATTTTGACCACTCGGCGTCACCTGGTGGGAAAAGAGCTATCCGTCTATTTGTACTCGAAACCGAATATTGATGTTTAAATATACTAAATAATCTAGTAATAAAGAGTATTATTCAAGTCCAAAATCTTTTGCATTATTAATTTTGACAAACAGCACCACCTGTAGTGAAAATGCTTCAAAACACTCTCGGTAATATTTTTCATTTTGAACTACTGAACTCTTGCCAAATTTACCATAAATATTAATTTCGAATGTTAAAAAAGCTATTTTTTTGCGGTCAAGCAGTCTAAGTTAATACTATGTGGTGTGTTCTGAAACACTCTCGGTGCAGTGGGGGTTAGGACATCTTGTGTGCAGTTTGGGTAACCTTTTTTAAAAATTAAAAATTCGGATACAAATCGTTATTTTTCACTTTTCTATCTACCTTACTAACAATTATTGAAACATATTATTGGCATTATATTGTTTAATAGAATGTTATGTTATGAGAACAGTAAGAGTTAATTTAGGAGAACACGTGGAACAATTTACTTACATTTGCCTCTGATACATTCAAATAAGTATTTTAATTTTTCACTTGTTCTAGAAAATGTTAGAACCTGGTGAATCCGACCAAACATAAACTTTCATACGTTTTCAAAATCAAGCGTGAAAATTATGCGCCTCTTGATTAACGACGTGCTTCTGTAAGTAAATTAATTAATAAAACGATTTTGTGGGAAAACTTGCGCGTCTGTATTGGCTGCACCTTTTTAACGTTATATCCCCGCATCATTCTGACGGACACGTATTGCACCGAAAAATTGAGCTCACAAAAGTTGTATTTTTATAACACTTTTTTTATTTTATTTGAAAGCACAACAAACGGTGGAGATATTCTTAAAAACAAATCGATTAAAAAGGAAATGAAACATCTTCACCAGAATCAAAAAATTAGCTTGCAGTTGACAGGAGACGGCTCAAGTCTCCCGTAATTTTTTTTCTTATTTATTTCTTATCTGCCGTTATCGGCCCTTCCAGTCCACAGGAGGATAGGGCTATATCGCAGTAATTTCAACATTCTACACCCACGATCCCTTAGAGACCACACATCGTAGAGAACCAATAGTTAAATACAGTGTTATATTTAACAAAAATCACACATCCATAATCATAATTAGAGGATCACTGATGCTCGACCAATCAAGAAAGAATAGTGTCATTTTTTGTCGCAAAAAGTCTATTTCCCGTTGATTTGAAAGTGGGAATTTTTTTTTGCAGCTTTTTATCAACCAGGAAATACGGACCCGCAGTCTGTTAGTAATCGTTTTTAGAATTTTTGAAATAAATTTCGCTCAGAATAGCTTATAACTTTTTTGAGCTGATTTTTGAGGAGTCTAGCGCAAAAGCCTTTTTTTTCCTTGGATTTTATAGTAGGACACTTCAAAACTTGTCTTAAATCAAAAGCTTAGTAAGTTTTTGAAGAGCTCTTACAATCGAAACCAAAATTTCCGAATGATTTTTTCTTCCGAAACTATACTTCTAAATTCCTGAAATCATACAATTTTGAAAAAACTATGGATTTTTATTTAAATCTTAAGAATTTGAACAGTGGGAATTGCGTTTTTTAAAGATTTTGGCGTTCAATTTGAAAATTGATTTGTTATTTATTTAAATTTTTAATTGAACGAATTGAAAAACAAAACTGTGATTTCATTTAATAGCCTGTTGGAAGATAAATGAGAAATTTAGCAAATCACACCGCACCATTTGAGCGCCATTTGAGCGCCAGTTGATTCCAAGATAAACTAAAATAATGTTAGGTTAAACCCCGCACGAAGATACTGTTTTGCTCTTACTTTAAAGCGCCCTCTTATTGATTATCGAGACAAAAGTACAACATAATTTGAAAATTACAGAATAGTGATTATGGTACCGATAAAAGAGCATTGTTTCCAAAGAGAGCTCTTTTTTATTTAAAAATAGTTTTGTGAAAAAACTAAAAATAAGAATGCTAGAAACTAACTTTGACAAATGCTTCTCAATTTGTTGAAGGCATTTCAAAAAAACGTTAGAAAATTTGTCTAAGACAACTGAACAATTGTTACACTGGTGTATGGCCAATGCAATTCCAGCCAGGGTCTGGCGGATTGGTGAAAGTTTTGTCGCTCAAAACCTTCATCTATCCGCCGGACGTCAGGGGAAAATAATTTATTTTCAGATGCGTGGGCGTTGCGCGAGGCTTTAGAAGGAGGTTTTTGCGTGGTTTCCCATCCGCCGGACCCTGGCCTGTATAATTATTTTGCGGCTTCTACGCCCTGCTTTAAAACTAGATTCGAGGGTTTTGTGTTTTTTCATAATCTTATGAGGTCATTTATTTTACCTTCACCTTTGTGCGATGTCATATAGTAATATGATATTACCCACCTGCACTCTTGAAGTGTTTTTGAAAACACACTAGTATTTGCTGAGTCAGCATGCTGAACTATGAAACATGGGCTGGAATGCGGCAGCGGAAAAAATGATATGATTTCAGATAAGTTTTATATGCCCTACTTTTTGCTTATACTTTTCGGCTTCAAAAACCGGATAAAAAAAGTGATAAATATTATTTTTCTAAATCAACGGTAAGACGTGACCACAACGAATTTTTGGTTCAAACAGAATAAATAATTTTGGAATAAGTTTGAAGATTAAAATTTCACTAATTTGATGGTTGAATTTAGAACATAGAAAATTCGTAAGCGGATTGCGTTCTTTATGGAATTTCTTGTGCACGATGTCAATCGTCAATATTGAAATTTTGATCGGCCATGTTCAGCGTAACAGCATGTCACGTTTTTTCTTTATTTTTTTCCAATTTCATAATTTTTGATTTTGTTCAATCTGGAAAAGACGTGGTATTTGCCAAAATTGATCTGCTTCTCATTGGCAGATAGCAATCATGCCATTGGAAAAAAAGAAACGAAAAACGTGGAAGCTGTATACGGTATACAGTATATCCACTAGGTGGTGCCGCGTATCAATATACATGTTCAAAAATTTCATCTCCGAAAAGTAACTCTTAGAAGTATATTAATATAAAATTTCAATTAAATAAAGATTTTTCAACGTTTCGGTTTATTTCATTTTCACTGTTGATAATAAAAAATTAATAAACGTTGAAAAAACAATCTTAAATGAAATTTTAATATATACGAATGTCCCCAAAAAACCCTAACGTGTATTAAGTATATTTGTAGATTATTATCTTTGGTGTTTTAACTTGCATAAAAAAAGATTGCATCAAAATCATGGATTGATGGTCTGATGAGCAATTTCTGAATCTCACCAATATTCCAGATATTATATTCTTAAAAATTAAAATAAGGGGAACTATCGGGGTTTCAACGCAGCCTCATCTTCAAAATACTTAGCGAGAATAAAATTAACAGAAAAAGGAATAAGAAAAAACCTAATGTTTTCGAACCCCGCTATCTACAAGACCCTATCTACAAGGGACCCTATTAATTTTAAGGTTCATTATTTTTTGAATGTCAATCAACATAAGGGCTCGAGGGATGCACTTTAGTTTTAAATATTTTCCGCCTCTAATCAAGGCTTTTAGTGTTTCTTATTACATTTAATTCAAACAAACAATTTATGGTGCTTCAAATTTGTACAGCAATCTAACTATCGATATGTATCTGATTATGTTAATTTACGAAATTTCTAAAAAACCTGTTTTTTTTAATACTCTCAGCTGTTGTGTGAAAAAATAAATGTTTAAAACCCAATCCACATAATCTCGTTTCACAGATGAGGAAAACAAAAAAATTCTAATGCCGCAGTTG
>SCLH01000591.1:308684-321363 GCA_004367855.1 Oikopleura vanhoeffeni | reverse complement strand
TTTATCAAGCTGAAACATACTTATATCGGTTCAACTAACTATAATAAGCATAAAAACATGTACTGACTTATTATTTTCGTAAGTTATAATGACTCCAGTCTGGAGAGTTTATGGCACCCCCTTAAGTCTGATTTCAATTTTATTTTCTGATAATTGTTACATCTCAATTTTTTTAAATAACAATCGAAAAAAATTTTATTGCTTTTTGACGCTTCACGGAACGTTTAGTTAATGGAGCAGAATTTCTTCAAACTTTCAAAACGTTCGTTACAATGCTCGGAAAAAAGAATTTTTTACTATTCACTCTTCGTAGGGTGCACAACAAAATTTATTTATTTTCTTATTTATCACGTGAAAATCCTGCGTTTTTTCTGCGCACGATGAATTTCACAAGATAATTTTTCGGGGATTTTAGGTATTTTATGTTTGAATGGCTAACAAAATTCTGCGAAAATTTATAATAGTTAAATGCAGATTATTTAGGACCAAAATAAAGACGAATTTAATTTCGGCTTGTTTTGTCAAAACATATTTTCTTGATGACATTTTCAAACCCAAAATTTTCAAATCCAATATTCCTATATCCCTTTATCACTTTTTGGTTAGAATGCGTAGCAACTACTCCTTTTAACGTGTGATTTCAACGTTGTGGCTACGCATTCTAACCAAAAAGTGATAACGAGATATTGCCCTCTTCCAGGGATATCCTTTTACGAACGGAACTCCATCTCAAAAACGTTTACTATCTCTATAACGCGAGTTCGAATCCCACTAATGTTGTCTAAGTGATTGTCTTAGTGATTGCTTGAGTGATTACACACCGACGAAATTTAGCGGTCCCAATATTAAGCACCCTTGCCTATAATCATACTCAAGACAGTCACTCAAGACAACATTAGTGGGAAACGAACACGCGCTATAGACATAATGTACTATTAGTAAACGTTTTTGAGATGGAGTTCAGTTGATAAAAGGATATACGGCCAACGTAATTTCCGTCGATTTTTTTGAAATTTTGAATACAGTTCATGATCAACGAAAAAAATATTTTCTCAAAAAAACGTACGTTTTTAAAGCTTTTTATTCCAAGAACGCTGTTGAATTATTTTTTTGTTTGCATTATAATATAATGATAATGTATTGCTGAATTTTTCAATGTATCAGAAGGACAAGTTTCTGCGATCATTTTCCATCATTTTTGGCTGATTTAAACTTAAAGACACCTTTTGCTTAATCTGAGAGATGTGGGCTAAAAAGCGGCCTCATGAGTGGCTAGGATAGGTCTTAGGAGTGTTAGTGTTGGGTTATTGGTCTGTACTAAAATTCACTTTTGCTAACTATGAAGAAGCATGCGTATCTGTTTTAGTAACTCGGCGTTGTTGCTAATAAAGAGATGAAACAATCATTTCTATAGAGGGTGATTTATTATACTTCGTGCGAAAATCCTAACCAGAATTATCGCACGAAATATTATGGTGCCCGTTTATTCGTTTCTATCCAACACCNAAAAAATTTGGGTCGAAACGAAAATTTTGGGTGGCTAGAAATGTCCTCTCGTGTGTGTGTACTATAGTGACCTATGTGACGTCATCGGTTATGAAAGAAAACCCGTGACGTCATTTGTCTATTTAAACTTTTTTGGAAAACCTAAAAAAAAAGTTTAATTCAAATGATTAATTTTTAACCAATAAATTAATTTTTAATTATATTTTAATATTAAATTAAATAATCTTAATTAATTTAAATCTAGTTATTAGCTTTTACTTCAAGGCACCAATCTTGGGTTATTGGTCTGTACTAAAATTCACTTTTGCTAACTATGAAGAAGCATGCGTATCTGTTTTAGTAACTCGGCGTTGTTGCTAATAAAGAGATGAAACAATCATTTCTATAGAGGGTGATTTATTATACTTCGTGCGAAAATCCTAACCAGAATTATCGCACGAAATATTATGGTGCCCGTTTATTCGTTTCTATCCAACATTAGGATTGGCTCCCTCAACCCACATCTCTCAGATTAAGCAAAAAGTGTTAAAGGGATATGCTTCGGAGGGTTAAGGGCTCTTAACTGACAGATCTTGAGTCACAAAACTTTGACATATTTGCGTTTGTTGGAAAAAGTTTAATTGGAATATGCAGCATATTATATGCTGGGGTATTATAAGGAGAGTTCCTTTCATTAAAATAACTACAGTTTAACATCAATAATTTTGTAGGCGATCAAGTTTAATATTTGGATACGAAGTCGAATTTAATTTTTTCACTTTTTATAGAATATGCTCAGAACCTGGTGATTTTATGCGCAAGCTTGTCTCAGTTGTTCATACGTTCAAGATCGAGCGTGGAAAATTATCGTCCCCTTTCATTGACCACGTGCTTTTAAAAGCAAATTAATTTGATAGAAGATTTTGTGGGGAATTGTAAGAAGACTTGCGTTTCTGTAATTGGCCGCTCCTTTCACGTTATGTGACATAACTTATGTCCCCCTCATCATTTTGACACCGCACTTTTTGCACCAAAAACTGGAGCTCACATGCATTTTATAATTATTCATTTTTCTATCATTCCCGTTTTTCTGCACACGACTAATTCAAATGAAATATTTTACTCCTCCAATTCAAGCTTTTAGTGTTCATATTCATTTAGTTCAAACAAACAATTATGGTGCGTTAAATATTTGTCAGCAATCTACTATGTTACATAGTCTATGTACGATCTAGTTAATTTTACGAAAATCTACGATCTGTTAATTTTACGAAAATTTACCGATAACTTGCCGATCACCGAACTTGCCGACGATCGAGCTTGCCGATACCGAACTAGCCTAAACTGAGCTTGCCGATGACTGAACTTGCCTAAACCGAGCTTGCCGAATCTGAACTTTTTCAAACCGAGCTTGCCGAATCTGTACGTTTTCAAACCGAGCTTGCCCAAACCGAGCTTGCCTCAACCGAGCTTGCCGAATCTGAACTTTTTCAAACCGAGCTTGGTGTACTCATTAATAAGACACACTAGTGAGATTCAAGCTCGGTGTACTCATCAATGAGACACACTAGTGGTATTCGAACACGCGCTATAGAGATAACAAGCATTTTTAAGATTGACTTAGGTTGAGAAAAGGATATATCATATCCTGTATGGAAGTAGTATAGATATGTTAAATTTCGGAACAAGTAAAATCTTTCTTGAGTGTGTATAATTTATTGTGCTATTCAGTGTACGGCGAGTGGCGGCAACGTGAATAGCACAATAAATTATACACACTCAAGAAAGATTTAACCTGTTTCGAAATTAAACATATTACTTCCGTACAGGATATAATACAAACGAAAAAAAAATCCAAAACAATTGACAGAAAATTGAATTTGAAAATTTGGGTTTGAAAATTTTAACAAAAATAATACTTTTACCAAACACGTCAAGAATAATTTTTTAGCCATTTAAACAGAGAAAACCTGCAAAATTCTCTTGTGAAATTCATCGTGCGTAACCCCAAGTCTGATTTCAATTTCATTTTCGGTTTCTGATAATTGTTTCATTTAAAAAATTCTTCAAACTTTCTAAAGTTTGTTACAATGCTTTGAGAAACCATTTTTTACTAATCACTCTACGTAGGGTGCACAACAAAATTTATATATTTTCTAATTTCTCACATGGAAATTCTGCGTTTTTTATGCGCATGATGAATTTCACGAGATAATTTTTCGGGGATTTTTGTTATTTTATGTTTAAATGGCTAACAAACTTCTGCGAAAATTTATAATAGTTAAATTCAGATTTTTTACGACCAAAAGAAAGAAACGAAATTATTTTCTGCGTGTTTTGTCAAGATGTTTTTTCTTGTTAACATTTTCAAACCCAAATTTTCAAAATCCAATATTCCGCCAACACAATTTTCCGTCCATCTTTTTTTGGATTTTTTAATACAATTCATGATCAACGAAAACAATATTTTCTCAAAAAAAACGTACGTTTTCAAAGCTTTTCATCCCCAGAACGCGGTTGAATTATTTCTTTGTTTGCATTATAATATAATAATTATATGATACATGTAAATTCTTTCCCAACCTAAGTCTATCTGAAAAATGCATGTTATCTATAAAGCGTGTGTTTAAATCTCACTAATGGTTTTTATTGATTGTCTCAGTGATTAGCATCGATCAACTTTGGCAGTCTCAATATCAAGCACTCTTGCCTATAATCATACCCAATACAATCATCAAGACAACATTATTGGGATTTAAAAACACGCTATAAACACGCAGCGTGTTACACGCTATAACTTACATTTTGAAGATGGACTTAGGTTGGGAAAAGGTTGACCGATCGTGACTATTTGACTGAAACAAACAACGCGGCATACTAAGATCCAATCAAATCCCTTGATTGCAAAATAGGCCGATTTCATTGGTCAGATTTGTGCTGAACAACCAATCAAATGTTCTGATTCTGCATTTTGCAAATAGTTACGATCTGTCGGTTAAGAGCCCTTAATCCCTATGATATTATTTAGATTAAGGTTATTCCCTGCGCAACCTCATTCACAGCACCAAAAATATAATTTTAGAAGTTAACTGACTTAAGAGGGTGCCATAAGTCCGGCAGATTGGTACATTTTTTCAGAGCGATATCCTAAAGAAAAATGTGGAAAATTTTATTTTTTATCTACAATTCTTGAGAACGTTACATTTTTAATTTCGTAATATGACTTATATTATATAAGTTATCATCTTTGAAAATATTGGAAATTACTTTTCACTGTGCATTTATTTCCAACTAAAGGGGGCCTCGGTGCATTTTGACAGGTTTGCACTTTTTCAATTTTTTTGTTTTGATGGGAAACTTTTTGTCACTTCGAAATTTTCAAATAAAAACTTTTTCAAACACAATTTGCCACTTTTCAACTTACTTTGTTTAATCTGAATTTCTTCAAATTAATTATTTTTACTTTATAAATCGTCTTTTGAAAAAACACTCAAAAAAACGCGCGTTTGTAAGTTACGTGTCAAAATTACAGTAAAATTTATTTTCTATGTTTTTATTAATTAGAAGCGCCAAAATACGGTCCTGTCGACAGTTGAAAATTTAATAAATTTTAATTCATACGATTTTTAAGTCAAAAGCGAAAATTTAAATTTTTGAAAAAAGTCGAAAAAACCCGAAATTTTAGCACATCGAAAGAAATATTTTTTTTCATGAGTTAAATGAAATAAATTTAAAACGATCGACAGGTTGGCATACCAATTGAGCAAGTCTCGGTGAAATTTATTTTTTTAATTCTTGACTAAGAGGGCTTAACTTTATTTCGCGCAAACCGTATTTTCATTCAAAAAGGTATGATTCAGAGTATAAACATGAGCGAAGAAAGAAAACGAAAGCATATTTAAATATAGTGAAAGAAGCCATTCCCAATATTTTCAGCTAAGGATTGCAAAAAAATAAGTTTGAAAATTTTTGAACAAGAAATGAGAAAAAATTTTCAAAATATTTCTTATTATTTTTGACCAAAAATCACTAAACCATGACATATGGTTTTTCATAGAGCATATAAAAAATATGTGGTCAGCTAGTCGAAAAGTTAAAGTAGCCATTTTGTGAAGTTTTTTTCGTTGATTTGAAAAAAATATTGAAAAAATAAATTGAACGAAATATAAGGCATATGTTTCATTATGTTTGGAACTTTTATCCAAAATTTCTCATAATTTCTCGAATTCGAACTCAAAATTTTCTTAAAAAGCCATAATGCACAAATTCGCTGGTCACAAAAGTTGCCTGGATTATGAATCATCACTTTGATGGTATAGTGGGAAGAATATATCAATCCAGTGAAAAGTTTTATTAAGAGCCCATATCGGTATCTGTCAAAATGCAACGAGGCCCTTAACCCGACTATAAAACTTTCTCTGTCACACATTGTTGGGTCTACTGCGCTAAAAAGTCCCTTTTTGCATCAAAAAACTCGTTAAAAAATTTCCTTAGTATCAAATTTTTTTTTTATGAGAAATGATCAAAAATGGCCAAAAGTAGAGTAAAACAACTTTTTTTGAGATAAAAATTGACCTTCAATCGCGTTTTGAAAGTAAAAAATGTCCTAACTATCACAAAAAATGACGCCTATGCCACCCGACATCATATTTGGATTTTTTTGAAGAATCAAATTTTTAAAAATTGAGTGCCAAATGGCACTTATCGGTTGTACAGCTAAGTATTGTAAATTTCATCAATAGTTTATAAATTATAATCGCGCGACCATCCCATTAGTGGACATACGGAGATTTAATAGATACTAGAAAAATAAAATAGCGATTCTGCCTGATTTTTCATTGGGAATTCGAAAAACTACTAATAAAAAATTTTGACATGAATTGCGGAAAATTTTCAGAATATTTTCAGAAAAGTCGACAAAAGATAAAAATAAAGATTTTATGATTTTTCAAACGGCGGTCAGAAAACTTGAAGGCATCTACTAAGTATCAAAAAAGATAAAGTGGCAATTTTTTTTTCTCCACAGATTTAAATAAAAAAAGGAAAACACTTTGGACAAAAAATGCGGAAAATTTTCATAATGTTTTGTATTTTTCTGAAATTTTTACGATTTCAAGAATAAACTCAAACTTAAATCTTTCCTCGCATGAATAAAAATGATTTTATCAAGCTGAAAAATATTTATATCAGTTTAACGAACTATGATAAGCATGAAAAATATAATGACTAACCGAGTTTATAGCACCCCTGTAACTGAGTTTGATAGTTTACTCTAAAATTAACTCTCCCACTACGTTGGGAGTGAAAAATAACCATCAAGAAACAGTTCATTTTGTTTTTTTTTGTTCTTGATATTGGCGAAAAACTATTTATTATTTTTTGACTACTTTTTATATCTCGGTAGAATTACTATAACGTTTACTATCTTTGAAGCGTGTGTTCGAATCCCACTGATGTTGTTTAAGTGATTGTTTAAGTGAATACACACCTATCAAATGTAGCAGTACCAATATCAAGCATCCTTGCCTATAATCATACTCGAGACAATCAGTAAGACAACCCTAGTGGGATTTGAACACGCGCTTTAGAGATAGTAAACGTTTAAGAGAAGAAAAGGATATTACGTTACCTAATATTAACGTAATTTACGTTGAATACGAAGACTAAAGATCAGAACAAGATTATTTTCTCTGAAAAATGTTTAAAAAATGTTGTCTATAATTCAAGGCGGGAATCCGATATCATGAACAAAAAAAAGTTTTTCATACTACGAGTAATAGCTTTTATAAATATCTTTTCCCCAACATCTTAGATGTTACATCTAAGACAATCTTGAAAATGAAGGTTGTCTCTAGCGCGTATTCTAATCCTACTTATGTTGTCTTAGTTATTGTATTAACTATTATAGGCAAGGGTGGTTGATATTGAGACCGCCAAAGTTGATCGGTTGTTATCACTAAAGACACACACCAAGACAACATCAGTGAGATTTGAACACGCGCTATAGTCTATAGCCTGAACTGAAGGTTATCTGTAACGCCTATAGTCTTCAACCTTCAATTTAAGATTGACTTAGGCGGAGAAAAAAACATTTGAAAATTACAGTATCTTAGATACTGCTTTGTGAACGGGTTCACCCATGAAGTTATAAAGTATGTAATTTGGGGGGAAAGTCATAAAAACAATAGCTCACTAGTGCCGCACTAGTAGTGCGGCATTGTAATTTTTTGTTTTCTCATCCTGTTACAGGATTCCTGTAAGACGAGATTGTGTGAATTGGGTTGAAACATTTTCTATTTTCACCAACAGCTGATAATGTTTTATAAAACTTAAACTTTGAAATTTTTATCAAATTTTCGTGCACTTAAGGGAGTGGGTGTCGCAAAATGGTAATTTTGTACTCCACTTTACCAGAATACTAAACTGCTTTGGAACTTTTGAGAATAGCCATTTGATAAATCAATCTTTAATCCACGAAAAAAAATAATCAGAATAATTTTTGGCCGACCCTGGTGACCACCATGCAGCGAATTCTAGAACACCTAATCAAAATTTAAAATATACCTTCTCCTAGAGCTCGCATACGATTTCACTCAAACTTGGTATGAACCACGGAAACACTTATGGTTGTAATATAATGGTGGGATTTTTTTAATTTCCAACTAGTTTTTCCTAGAACTGCTTAAACCGCCTTATTTCAAAATTTTTGCTATTCAAAATCTATCTCCTCCTAGGTTACATTTCAGAATGCAGTATAAATTGGGGGAATAGATGAAGAAATATGTTTTTGTTATTATGATGGTGCAGAATTTGAAAATGTTTTGTTGAATTCTAGAAAATCGCATTTTAGTAAACCGGAAGTGAAATCTTGCAAAATGAAAGTCGTCGTATTAAGTCGAAAGTACCACCAAATTAAAGCTTGAGTTTCACAGATCAAAAAATCTGCTTACAGCTTTTTGATATGTTGAATTTTTCTGGTCAAACAGTGGGTTTTAATATTTTCCAAAAAAATTCGTCAGAAAAATTCTGAAAAAAATGAAAATTTCGAACTTTTTTTGGGATTTTTTGGTTTGTTTTTATTAATAAGTTTATGCTTTCTGAGTGTTCCCTAGCAATTTCGTGCTATTTTTACACCTCAAAGTACCCTCAAAAGAGTGCAACCGCTACCCTCTTAGGGATTGTGGGTGCTATAGGTGCTATAGGTGCTAAAGGGATTGTGGGTGCTATAGTTATTTTCGAGCAGGGTCTCAAATTCGGTATCAATTTTCTTGTATCCGACCATTCAGCACACGAGAAATTGATTGCAAGCAAAAAAAATCATAAATTGCTGAATAAATTTAAGGCACCATAATTGTTTGTTTGAATTAAATGTATAGAAACATGTAAAGCCTAGATTTGAGGAGACAAATGTTTCAAATGTAAATCCAGGCTTTTTATTCTTGGGAAAACTAATAAAAACTTTAGTCTGGCCGTTGGGGTTCCCGTGCGCACCCTATGGATTAACTCTATATCCATTATGATGCCCGGGTAACACTTAAAACTTATTTGCCTGTTAAAAGAATAGGGAATAAGTTTTTAGTGTTACCAGGGCATCATAATGGATATGTAGGCTACATAATGTAGCTATTCCACCAATCGATTTTCGGCCAAAATCGACCACTATGGTTAGATTTTTCAGATATCTGATAGACTGATTAGTGCCAAATTTTATTCCGCGTTTTGTGGTTAAATTTTTTTTTCTCCAAAATCAATATTTTTTAAAAAAATGATCGTTTATTGCGAAAAATCGCATTTTTGACAAAAATAGGGGGTTTTTCGACTATTAAAAGCTTCCCGAAGCTCCCCGAAAAAAGTTGTATTATGTTCTGTGAGAAACACTACCGTTGATGGTGATGATATCAACAAAAAGTTCCGCCGGATTCCGCGCGCCAAAAATTTCTTTTTGAGAATAAAAATTCCCCCTTTTTTCTTAAGGGGGTTCTATAGGCAAAATTGACTTTTTGAATTGCTTATTTCTCTCGGCATAGACATAGGAAGTAAATAAAACATTCTGATAAGTTAGTTCGTAATCTCTGGAAGACGTTTTAAATCATATTTTTAAGATAGCATGTTGAACCAACCGGTAAATGAGGTTAACCAGGAGCAAAAAATTTCTTGAAAAAGCTGTATTTTTTTTTCGTCCTATTTAGGAAATGTTTCAAAATTTGACATTATCTGCGAAATTCAAAGGCGGAAAAACGTGTTGTTCCCTTTTTTTAATTTTCGCACTAAAAAGGTATCAAAGCTGGCGAAAAGGACTGTTTTTTGCTATTTTGGCCACGGANTTAACAATTAAAAATGGCCTTGAAAACATGTCTGCAAAATTGTTTTTGCTCCCTTCAATGTATTGACATATAAAATTATATTCAGATAAACGATCTTGCCAACGGGCAATTTTTGAATTTGAAAAAATATTTTTATCCATAAAAATTAAACTACGATGGTCTGTCATTATAACGAATGGTTTGGGTCCTTTCAAAAAATATGAAAATTTTTCAATACAATATAAAATAGCGTAGGCTTCCCGCTCGGTGGCGCTCCACCTTCTTTCAGTTTCACTTAATGTTTTAGATATACATCCTATAATTTTTTGTTTTCCGTTTTCGATTTGTAACAAAATACCGGCGACAGCAATACCGGAAGCGTCAGTAATCAATGTAAAAGGCAAATTGAAATTTGCAAAACTTATACATTTATCCGATGACAATCTGTTTTTAGCATTTTCAAAAGCTTTTTGTGCTTTTTCGGTCCATTGAAATTTCAAATTATTTTTATTTAATTTATTAAGTTCAGAAATTAATTCTGAAAAACAATATTTTGCGACTTCTTCGCCGATATTTGTTGAAATAAATTCTCTTAGCCAACCAAAACTGCCTATTGCTTGCAAAAGTTGTGTTTTAGTATTTGGGGGTGCGAGCGCTTTCACAGCCGCAACATTTTCAGGATCGGCCTTATAACCTTCATGATCCACTATTCGACCTAGAAATTTGACTTTTTCCATTAAAAATTCACATTTTGAACTATTAAGCTTAACATTGTGTTTCCTGAAAATTTTCAAAATATTTTCTAGTGTGTTTAAATACACGTCAAAGTTGTCAGAATGTATTATAAGATCGTCAACAAATGACTTAAAATTTTTCTGATTTTTCACATTCTGTAAAATGCCCGGTATAGCCCGACAAAAAATATCACCACTATTTTTAAGACCCATAGGTAAACGTTTGAAGCAATAAGTTTGATTATTAAACTGAAAACTAGTTTTATGCTTGTCTTCTTTTTTAATTGAAAATTGCCAATAACCTGAACGAATATCGAGTGTGCTAAAAAATTTGTTATTTTTACCAATTTCATGAAAAAGTATATTTGTATCTGGTAATTGAAATTTGTCACTTGAATCAGACATAACTGTGTTTATCGTATTTTTAAAATTTTCACAAATTCTGACAGACCCATTTTTTTAGGCAATTAAAATTGGGCTGTTCCAGCCACGTGGGTTTTCACACTTTTCAATTACATCCATTTTAAGCATTTTTTCAATTTCAATTCCAACTTCTTCCTTATACGCAGCTGGAATCGCATGCTGTTTAAAGTAGCGTGTTTTATTTTCTTGTGTCAAAATAGGCGCTTCTATTGGAAAATTCCCTAATTTTTCTGAATTTTCCCCGAAAACATCCTTGAAGTTAATTGAAATTTCACATAATTTATTTTTTTGTATATCTGGCGCTTGAGGGTTAATTTTTACCCCTTAAAGTTTTTGAATTTTTTCAAATTTACTTTCATTTTTATAATTATCTATTATATTTAAACATGACGAAACTTCGTTTTTACTATAAAAAATGTCATTTTTGAGTATTTTCTTACCAAAAATTCTATTTAAAATTATTTGTTTCCATTTGAAAGTAAATGATGTAATTGAACTGTGATTAAAAAAATCAAACCCCAATAATGGCGGAATTTCACAATCAATAACGTGAAAAGTTACATTTTTCACAAAACCGGTTGAAAATTTCAGAGTTGACACAAATTTACCATCAGCTCTAATAGGCATATTACTTATACCTTTTATGCTGACATTTGAATATTCGAGATTTTTCACGTGACCTTTAAAATTTTTGAATATTTTTCTTGGTAATAAATTTAAGCCACTTCCCGTATCAATGCAAATTTGAAGGTCAAAATTAAATTTGTCGATTAAAAAATTTGAATGTCAATAAAATATTTCGATTTGAAGTCTTTTGTGTTTAAAACTTGAAAATTTGTGTACGTAGACATAAAATCAACTGACTGTACGCACTTGTCGTCAGTTCTTAGTGAAAAGGACTTTTTTCATCTAAAAAGGATACAAAAGATGAACTTTTGGGTTGCTCAGCATTTTTTTCTGTTGCGGTATTTTGGTCACCTACTGTATTGATTTGTGACTTTTCTAAATTGCCTTTTCGATCTGACCAATTTTTAAAAGGGCGATTTGTTTTGAAATTAGGATCGAATTTTTCCGCATATGCGCGAAATTGAGGGTCATTTAAATAAATTTATAAGTTATTGAAAAACCCTCCCTTTTACAAGCTTGGCCTTCAGGCTGTTTTTTACTTTCAGATTTTCCCCAAAAAGAAGTCGAATTAAAGGTTGAACTTTGTTACCGCTCACGATAAAATTCCGCCTTTTGTGCAACTTCATTTGCAGACTTTAGTTTATCAAAATCATTAGTCATATCACGGAATAATTCCCAATGATTCTCTTTAAGCTTTTGACTAACGCATAAGGCGCCAATAAAATCAATACATTCACTGGCCGTGAGCTCTTTATCACCATCAATTTTGTTCTAATGACGTTTTATTGCAGCTAAAGATGTTCTAAGTTCTTCAGTTAATTTGTTCGAAAAAATGAAAAATTTTTGATTTGGGTCAAATTCGATATCAAATGCTCGATTGACAACTTGAAATGCGTTCTGAAACCCCCCATAATTTGTATTAATGAAAATTTTGTACTTCTCGAAATTTGATATGTCAGGTTTCGTAGTATCTAAATGTTTCCAGACATTATCACCTAATTTTAATTTTATTTGAGACAAAAATTCCCCTTCTAAATTTTCATTAACTCCCGTGACTAGCAAAGTGAAAAACTGATTCAGTTTAGCTAAATAGCGCTCTGTTTCACT
>SCLH01000591.1:277472-308573 GCA_004367855.1 Oikopleura vanhoeffeni | reverse complement strand
GAAATTGGGGTCTTTTTTATTGAATTTGAAATGAAATCGGCATAGTCTTGTTCAGCTTTAGCAAGTTTACGTTTTCTTTCTTCTTTCTCATTTTCGTCGGTTTCCTTGGCTTGGAGATCTTGCATGAATTTGATAAATTCTTTGTAATCTTTAGCAGAACCCATATTATTAACAATATTTTTATTAATTTTTAACTATTTGTTTTTCTTTTAGTTTGTTGTTTTTCCGAAAACAATCAAAAAAAAATTGTTCTTTTTTCTGTTCAAAGTTTGATTAAAAAATTATTTGCTGAAATCTCTGTCTGAATGAGTCAGAAATGGAGGAATTTGTTTTGCAGTAAATTCTGGCTTGGCCTTATCGTTTTAGCATCACCATTTCAGCCAATTATTCCAAAACAATTAATATTTTTACTGTTAGACTTCCCCAAAAAAATTAACTTACTTTTATTGTTTTTTTTCTCTAATTTTTTTTAAACACTTATATATTTTTCAAGCAAAGAAAAATTATTTTAATTGCCCTATAACTTCTGGTACCAAATTTGTTAGACTTGCAATAATGCTAATTGCGGGTTCTGGGCATATAAAGTCTAATTCTTGCTTTGTAAAGTATATATTTGTGTGATTCTCTTTTTGTAGCGAAATTCAGAATGGATAGGCATTTGCCTTTTTTNGTAGACCTAGCCTTAATCTTGTCGAATAATTTTTAATTAAATGCAAAATATAATATCTCCCTTTATCGGCCTTCGGCCGATTACAGGCTCATTTTTCAACAAAAATAAATTAAAATATAATTTCTCCCTTTATCGGCCTTCGGCCGATTTTGGGCTCATTTTTCAACAAAATTAAATTAAAATATAATTTCCCCTTTTATCGGCNNAAAAATAAAATTTCTCCCTTAATCGGCCTTCGACCGATTTGGGGCTCATATTTCAACAAAATTAAATAAAAATATAATTTCTCCTTTTATCGGCCTTCGGCCGATTTTGGGCTCATTTTTCAACAAAATTAAATTAAAATATAATTTTATTCTCTATCGGCCTTCGGCCGATTTTGGTCTCATTTTTCAACAAAATTAAATTTCAAATATAATATTTCCCTTTATCGGCCTTCGGCCGATTAGGGGCTCATTTTTGAACAAAATAAGATGTTTTTAGTAGATGCTGAAAATCGAGGCTCGATCGCAGGATTATTTTTAGGCAAAATCTCTCAAAATGGGCTGCAGAATTATTCCCACTGATACCACCTAAATTAGTTAAACCCCTTAATACCTTAAATCCTTGTTAATAATAAAATCACTTAACCCCCTTAATACCTCATACGGTATTAGTAATACCCTCTTAATTAATTGCACGCCAAACCCTTCTTGATATTATCTACCTTGCCCCTTGGTTGGTTCGATCCCAAACCCTATTAATATCTTTACCCCCTCATAACCCCTCAATTTGTACTGAAAACCCCCCCCCTTCAATTATTTGTGCCTTTAAACCCTACAAAAAATTAGAGCAGACCAGAGCATAAAAAAAATTAATTTTTAGAGCAGAGTAGAGCAGAGCAAACAGATTTTTTTTTGGCTTTAGAGCAGAGCAAAGCAGAGCAGTCAAAATTTAATTTCGGTTTAGAGCAGAGCAGAGCAAACCATTCAAAAAATGGTGCTAGAGCAGAGCAGAGCGAACCGAAAAAAAATGGTGCTAGAGCAGAGCAGAGCNGCTCCAATGGGATCGGATTGATCGGATCGAATTGGGAAATCGCCCTCAGCACCGCTCGATAGCAAACCACTCCAGCTGCAGCACCACCACCAAATGTCTAAGCCAAGAATCTGAACCTGGATCAGAAAACCTAAATATAAAGGTTAGTTGTATCTCTAGTAGTTTATACTCTGATTATTAATCTTTTAATAATCTTATTTAATCTAAGTTATACCTATCCGGGGTAATCTCGAAGTGAAACGTGGCAGCGTTTACTTTCAAGCGAAACATACTAATTGATGTTATTTAGGGTGTCCGTTATTTAATAACACTAAATGTTCTATCAATAGAATATTTATGTAAATGGTTTTAGCGTCCCCCCTGGGTTTTTGTGAAACTTGTTAGTTTCATGGTCTTTGTTAAAAGGACAGCCTAAAGAAACTCACTTTGTTACGTTTTGTCTTGAATTTTTCCTCACGGAAACCTTGACCTCGTTTGTATCCCTCTTGTTTCTGTCTGTAGTTTTTCTTACGTAACACAGATTGTTCGTCCATGTAATGCTTTTTGTAAGCATCCAACTTAATTAAAAATCGTTAATTTATTTTACTTTGTAATTTTTTAGGGATTATAGTCGATGAGTGAGTGTGGAGATGGAAAAGTTACGCAAGAGTTATGTTAATTAATTGTCGTTTTTATACTGTATGTAACAAAAATTTAAAAAATAAACTTGTTTCGTGAAAATTATTTAAGTGTTTTGTGTGATTATTGCATTCGTGAAATTATTGCTTAATTTGTGTCTAAAAATGGTTTTTATTACTTCTACGAGACGTTGGAGTTTGCTATTTCCGTCAGTGATTAGGCGATCTCCTGTTGCTGTTTTACGGCGTATGCATAAATGGTTAAGCCATTCAGGGTTTGCAGTTGGTTTTACTTTTCCCGAACTTGTCGTTTTTAATGAAACGAAACGTCCGTTTCTATCGCAGACTACGGTAGGAGTGTTGACCTGGCTCATTGCCTTGATGGTACTTTTTCGATTTTTTAACTCGCCCGAACTTTTGACTATTGTAAAAATCTCATCAAAAGTCATATTGGCCAAATTAGTTTCAAATTTTTCCTCCCTTTTAATGTATCCCCGGAGTTTTTTGACATCCTTTATCAGTTTTACTGATAACTGGAATAGATCGTCATGGGAAATTGCCGATTTCAGAGATTCCTCTGATGTGTCTGAAATCTTAAGTTGGCTTATTTGTTCATCCCGCCGTTTTAAAAATTCTGCAGTGGCCTCTTTCCGTGTGACAGGATTTTTCTGGCAATCCCGGTCTTCTAAAGGTCCGTCGGTCATGACCTTGGCTACAATTTCACAGGTATCTCCCGTGTCATTTTCTTTTATCTAGTTACAAAGGGGTTTGTTAATTTATGATAAAAATATTTATTTGTTCATATTTATTCTCCCAAATGAACTTTTTTTTTATTTTAAAATATTATAATATGAAATAGAAAATTGATTAAATATAATCAATAATAATTTATTTTTGGGAATCTAATTTTTAATTGTGACATAAATTGCCTCGATATTGTTTATTTTGATTATTGATTTATTAACCAAAAAATTATTTAGATTCAAATTTCGCGCACTTTTGTGCGATTTAATTTATTGACTTTTTTCATTTGGTTTATTTGAGAGACTCGAAAGCAAATTTAGAGAGAACAAATTTTATAGAGAGAATATGGTATGTATTAAAACTTACGCCTAATGCTATCCAAATTGTTTTCATTTGGACTGGGGATTCGAAATGGAATTTTCGGAATTTTTCACAGGCACATTTGTATGCTGCGTAAATTTCGCTAAATGCGTAAATGGAATAAATATGATTTAATTCCATGAACAAATTTAGTTCTTTTAATGTTCTCAGGAAATTTTTCATTGCTGAGACATGGGATTGGCAGTCAAAGTCGCGTATGTTCAACTTGTCGACGTCCCTTTTTTGGAGAAAAAAATTAATTTTGAATCTTATTTTATTTCGGGAAAAAATGTTTATTAGAACTTACTCCCAATATTTGATGTGCTCATCTATTGAACCGTATGAGTCCATTATGCACATTTTTGCGATTTTACGCTTTTTAGTGGTCTCCTCGCGTTGGACCGCATATCGTCCTATTTTTCGAAAAAAAAATGTTATTTATGAAAATTTTCGGGAAAAAATGTAAAAAAATCATTTTATTTTATTTATAAATATTCACCTTCGGCTGTTTTGAGGTCGTGGTTGACTCCATCCTCGTTATCTCCAACTCCGAATAGGTCGTTGAGATCGTAGTCTCCTCTACCATCGGGAGATTTTTCGTCTTCGGAACTTTCTTCGAATAGATCCGATGCATATTCGTTGACGCTTGCGCTCTGAGACAAGTTTCTGAGCTTATTGTTCAACTCATCCTGACTATTTTTCAGCGATTTGTGACTTTTGTCGTCATCGTAGTCTGTGAGTAAGTCTTCGATCTCACTGTTCTCACTCTCGGTGTTTGCGTCGACCGGTTTTTCTACCGGTATTATTTCGGCGTTGTCGATCTCCATCTAAAAATAAAATGTTATTTTTTAAGGTTAATTTTTATCGGAAAACTTCAAATGTAATTTCTGATGGTTTTGGATTTGCTGCCCGATATCGTGCTGATATGAGTTTTGCTGAGCAAGAAACAGTTGGTTATAAGGAGAATATATCTCCTGAAATATTGGATGAATCTGATATTGCTATGCATTTTTCTTATTTTGGGGATCATTTTAGTGGTATAGATGTTCCACATGATTTTACCGGTCAAATTAAGGTTGTGGTTTGTTTTTTATTTTGATTATTATTATTTTGAAAAAAAGTTAATGTTTTGAAAAAAAAATTTATTTTGTGAAAAAAAAAATTATTTTCTCGTTAAATCGTAAATAATTTTAATTATATTAAAGATTAATGTTTAAAAAAAAAAATAGAAGATCCCAGAGGAACTAGTTAATTATTGTCTATTCGACGAGAAGTATAGATTCGATTTTTGAAATTTTTAATTTTTAATTTATAATTAAATTTGTAAAATTTATTTATGGTGCTTTGAAATTTGGATTTTTTAGGAAAATCATTTTTTTTTTAATCGACGGTAAATCTCTGATATAGACCGTTCCTGATATTATCAAGTTTTGTTTCGAAATTATCATTCATTTTTTAAGCATGAATGTTATATTTAACCATAATAAAAGTTTTATTTTCCCCCTGGACGTCAACAGTCAGTTTATGCGACTTCTGGAAATTTTAAATTGGTTTCGTTGTTTAGAAATATATTGCCACAAAATATACCGCCTTTTCGTAATCATCAAAAAGCGCTTGGTTAGTCTTATTTTTTAAAATTTGAGAAAATTCATTTTATGAACTCTTTTAGTGTCGCAACCTGTGCGCGCGTTGATTGAATTTATTTACTCTGTGATTGGATCATGGAGTTGTTCTACAAATTCTCTTATAAGATTTTTGGATTCAATATGTAATTTGGATGGCTTTTGTTGTTCACATATTGGTCAAAATTACTCCGTAAATTGTGATTCCTGTAAATTTCGGTAAGAAATTTATATTTATATTTCGAGAAAAAAAATTTTACACATTTTTGAAAATAATTAATATATAATGTGTAGGGGATGTTTCATTGATGCACATTTTAAAAGCAAATTGGAGACTATGCGATTTATTTTGCATAAAGCTTTGAGGAACAGACTCTATGAGGAAAATGATCGTTCTCCCTCTTATCGAGATTTTGAACTTGGAACTGCTGTTAGGAAGTCTGTTATATATGTAAATTGTGGTAAATATTGTCATATGTAAAAGTTAATGTTTGTTAAAAAAATATTAAAGGGTATCAAATTGATAACGTCCATGGACCGGGGACCGCGAATTCTGACTTTATTTTACCTTTTTTCACGATTTTTGGATTTGGTCGATTTGTTGAGCAAATTTCTAGGGATCCAAGAGTTCACGGGATGGAAGAGTTCCAAACTGTCAGATGTTAGTATCTTAAAAAATTTTAAAATTATTTAAACACGTCAATCCTAAATTTTATATCCCTAAATATTGAAAATCAATTTGCACATAAAATTAGTTAAGAGGCTATTTTTCTGGGTTTTCTTTTGAAATTATTTCTAAAAATGGTGGTATTCGATTATGGTAACACAAAATTCCTAAAAGCTGTCGTATTTTTCGATCTTTTTCTTTAACCCCTGGAGTTCTGATTCGAGGTTCGCCTAGTGCGATTCGTTTATCGTTTTCTGTTCTAAGGATTTCGATGAATGATTCTATAGTTTCATCGTCAAAAAACATTTCCTAATTATCTTAAATTATAGAAATATTGGTTACTTTTTTGGTAGCAGATTAAATGGGTAAAGCATTTTTGATTCGAGACCGTATGCTGACGCGTCTCCTGGTACTAAATTAAAAAGTTCTACTAAACAAGTGTTCGGTAGGAGAAATGACAGTTCACTTATTTTAAAGTTGAATCTAATTTTCTGATAATAAAAATTTTCATTTTCAAAATTGATTTTTGAGCCTCTAAATGGTAATGTTACCCGAAAACCTAGATTATTAACTTTTTTGTATATTGTTTTAGTTATCAGTTTTATTTCATTTTCGTATTTTGACCAAGTTATTTCATTGTCTTTTGGATCTAAATCGTGGTATTTTGACCAATCATGTTTTAGTTTAAATGATGGGTATTTTTCTAAAAATTCGAAAATTTCTTTAAATTTTGATTTGTCTCGAATAGAACAATGGAAAATCTGATAACTCAATATAAACTTATAATAGAATGCCATTCCTATTAGATATTCTAAATCATTTTTCTCTAATTTGTTTTTTGCGTCCAAAATTACGGATAAAACCAAAATAGCCCATTGTTGGCTTATAAAACATTCTATGTTTACGGAAGGTACCAAAAATACGCCTTTTTCGTATGTTTTCCTCATTTGCCAAAAACTTGAGTGAATTTCCAGTTTCCTGGTTTTTGCGTCATTACGAATTAGGAGCTTGTTTAAAATTTTCAAATCACGTTTAGTTGACCATAATAGAAATTGTGAATTTGAAGAATAAATGTATTCTTCGCATAAAGATTCTAATGTGAGTACAGTGCAGTTTCTCATACTGTTTTCACAGGTATCGCAACTTAATTCAGACCATTCAAGCTGATCGCAAGTTTGGGATAATTGTTCTTTTGTATCTTTATCCTCCTTTTTATTCCACCACCGGAAAAGATGTGATATTATGGAAAATAATATCATTTTTCTTAAAAAATCAATTTTTAATTATTAATTTCTTGTA
The DNA here is from genome assembly GCA_004367855.1 of Oikopleura vanhoeffeni. Classification (NCBI taxonomy): domain Eukaryota; kingdom Metazoa; phylum Chordata; class Appendicularia; order Copelata; family Oikopleuridae; genus Oikopleura; species Oikopleura vanhoeffeni. The sequence goes on along the minus strand of SCLH01000591.1, from coordinate 301,559 downwards.
AATTAGTTTCCTCATGAGGAGGGCCAATCAGAAGGCTTTGTTTTTCACAATTTAACAAATATACATAAAAAAATAAAAAATGGGTTTTTATTAAAATTATAATATTATATTTAGGTCATATTAAGAAAATTTCTTTTTCTTCGATTACCGCGAAGCAAATTTCCGCGATGTACTTTTTTGTTGAGATGCTTGGAATTTCAACGATTTCTCGTAATCTCTTTTCAACCGATTTGGCAATAAGAAACGTTTTGAGAAACTTCGGTGATGATTTTACCGAAATGTACATTTTGAAAAATAATCTTGGGCCAAAAGCAATAGGGTTTACCACATGTACCTGGGATGCTGTCAGACGATGTGCTGCTAGATTGTCCTCTTTCCTCAATTTGAAGACGCAAGTTCAGTTTAACTCAGGTACATTCTAAACATATAAAATTGATTAATTATATGTATATAACTAATAATTTTTAAGTTATTTTTAACTCTGGGACGTTACGGTCATTCATTGGAATTGCGAAAATTCGAACTATGAGCCGAACCCGTGTGCTACGAGAGCAAGAATTCGTCCTATTAGTTATGTAATGTTCATTTATAATATACTTCAAACCAAATATATTAATAGCTATTAAAACCTAAATTTTCGTTTATTTGTTATTGAACTTCTCAGGGGGAAACAATTGTTTATTAAAAGAGTTTGGTCGAGGATTTTTAGTTAGCAAAAAATGTTTAAAAAAAATTATCTAATTTTCCATTTTTGGTTATTGTTTTAAAATTACTATATTTTTTACGCAAAAAAGGGTCTATCCTAAATATTAATTTATGCAAAAAGTTTTAATTTATTACTAAAAGAATTTATTCAAATAGTTCTTTTTGTCGGTTTTTGAAATCCTGAATTGTTTTGACAGAATTTAACCAGATTTTTGGTAAAAATGCGTCGTTATCGATGCTTCTGCATCGTCTTAACCATTCTCTGTCTGGTATTATTTTATCTCCCGAACCGTCGGTGACTTTTCGGTCCAAAATGAGAAAGTCTGAGACTTTGCCGAAACTCAAAGCTAGAATACCTTTAGTTGACTGGATATAATCCAGAAAAAATGGGTCGTCACTAAAGATCATTTTTGCTGTTGAGCCTTGTTCTGGCTCATAAATATATTCCGGAATGACTAGCATTACCGGGTGTATATTTTTACCGTTTATTACCCAGCGTCTTGGGCACAAGGCGGAGCATAAACCGTCGATTTTGCAAAAAGTGCACTTATTTTGACGTAACCATCGGTCTTCTACAACCGACCATTTGGTGTTTAAACCGAATCTTGGATGTTTATCCAAATATATTTTGTAATTATATTTGGCGATTTCGTCCTCATGGTGCCAAATGATGGGATTCATTTGCAAGGTTAATTCTTCCTCGTCACTCTCTGGACTTAGGTCAACTGGAATTGGTAGGCCGTTAACAAAAATTAAAGGTGGGACCGTGATTTCACGGTTAATGCTACATTTTTTCACAGATTTTCCGCGTGATTCAAAGGAATCGGACAACGGGTCAGATAGTTCTAAACAGCTGTCGTCAGTTGTTGAGGTTGCTCCAATCTGTGAGCCTGATGAATTATCATCAAAATTGATTGCAGACAGAACATCGTCGTCGACATTAATATCTTTACATATTTCAAAAAAAAATTAATTTTTAACAACAAAAATTAAAAATCCATTTGATTAAAGCATAATTAGATTTAATAACTAAAAATGAAACATTTCCTTTCCACTCCATTTGAGAGCTGTTTGGAGTACTTGTTGACATAGAGTTTTCTAAACTTTATTAATATAATTAATTTACTNAATTCTAAATTTTATTGATTTTGGACAGGGGAAAATTTTATTTTTTATTTTTAACTTGTTTGTTCAAGATTTTCAAATCTCTCTGAATCCCCGCAATAAGTTCAGCGGTACTTTGAGACTGTAATTTCTCATAAAAATTTTCATCCGCTTGCTCTAACAGAGCATTTTTTAACTCATCTGGTAAATTATCATATTTTCCTGACATAATCTTAATGCGAAAATTATTATTTTATTTGACGAGAAATAAAAGATATACATGTAATATTTCTAAACTTTACATTTTATTTAATCAGTTACTATTTTGTTGACAACAATCAGTTTTTCAGATTCCGAAAATGTCATGGTTAACATTTTAAAAATGGTTTTATTATCCAAATTTCTCAATGTTTCCCAGTATATCTCTTTTATTTCAATGTTTCTTAAATTCTCGATTTCGGTCTTTATAATTTCGTTACAAATTTCATCGAAATTTTTATTCATTATTCCTATAACAATATTGAATGGACATTAATATATAAAAAGTTTTTTAAATGTGTACAAATAGAACAGTTTATTCAGTGAAATTAATGGTTACAGTTCTCGGAAATTTCACAAATATTTCTCATTTTTGGGAAAAAAACTAATTTCTTTTTTAATTTCTTTTTTATTTATAAAAAAATCAAACAAAATTATCGTTGTTCTTTCTCTTTTTCGAACAATTTATGAATGAGCTTAAAATTATGCGAAAATTATTTCACAAAACATCCTTTTGGCCAATTTGGCTACGTGGAATGTTTTTTGTTATTTTGTTCTTTTTGTCTTGACTGGTTAACAGTACTCAATCACGTGACTTGTGCCATCGTTGGACTATTTCCAAAGGAAATTGATTTGTTTCAAAAAGGGATTTTCATTTAAAACATAAAAATAGTTAGATTTTTCAAAAAGTTTTATCTTTGAGACTGTACCAATTACTGTTTTTATCATTATTTGCTTTATTTCCCTAATTTTTATCTAATTTTAATTTAATAATTTGTATTTTTACTTTTTAAGAGAAAAAAAAAAATGTTATTAAACTGTTTCAAAACTGAAGTAGAATTTTATTTGAGCGTTCTGGACGCTATGGTTTCTGTCGAGATTCGTTTTAATAACGAACATTATTGGCAAATACATGATTGTATTAGACATCATAAAACCTCATGTGAAAATTTACATTCTCTCATATGGGGTTTGTCTTATCAAACTGTTTCTGACCATGATCAATTTATTGATCACTCTATATACTGTATTCGGAGTTTGTACAGAAAAGCGCTCATTGGTCATGAAATATTTTTGGCTCGTTGCAAAAATTTTTAAATACATCGCATTTTTGAGAAAAAAACTAAAATTGTATTTTTTATTTTAAGAATGCCAAATTTGTTTAAGTTTGATGCTAAAGGAGATGATATGGATATTTTCAAAGATGATGGAGCTGTCTTAATTCTGCGGTCTTCTCGAAATAAACATATTTTTTATCGTTATTTTACAAATTTTACAATGATATATAAAAATTTTAAAAATAAGAGACAATGTCTCTCTCTTATTTCTCATGGGCCTAATTTTAAAAATTTATTTAAGCTATCCTTAGATAGAAATGGAATTTTTTCTAATTTAAATGATGATACGAGATTATTGGAAATTTATATTCATGAAAATCGTAAAAAATTTAGAAATATATTTTTACAAATAATGAGCGAAGCCCCTTTTTAAGATTTAGAGAATTTTATATTTTAAAATCAAACTTGGTTGTCAATTATTTATGTTCTGCACTTGCATTATTTAAAAAATAATAATAAACACTTTCCAGAAAATTTCAAATTAGTTTTATTGTTGCGTGTGCATAAATATCAGCAAATGTATTGCTGTGTTTGTAGTGGGCATCGGTATAAATGTGTGTGTGGTTTACAGGTTTAAAAATAAAAAAATTTTAACGATGGATAAAAATTATACAAATTAATTTGGTTATTTAAAAAATTGTCATAAAATTTTACTTGCTCAAAAATGATAGTTTTTTACTTTAGTTTTAACATTTTGGGAAAATTGTTTTACACATGTTGAAATTACAACTTAAGTCTAATTTAAACAGAATTACTGTATTTTTAATTAAAATTTTTGTATTGCTCCCACATTTCGTCGCACTCGGATTGTTTTCTTGTAGGATTTGTAGTAATTTCTTCTGAAAATACTTCTGCAATCTTATCGTCCTCTGAAACTTCTAAAATAGTTTCAAAATCTGAATGCTCCATCGATGAGCTTGATCTTTTTGGCTTTGGTTTTTCATGTTTCACCTCCATCTTGAGATCTTTGAAACCTGAAAATATTTTTTAGAAGTGATTTCAAAATGATAAAATTCGAAAATAGTTTATGTATAAATCTTGAATTGAAAAAAAAAATGATTTTTTATTTTGTTTTATTAAAACCTTTAGAGATAGCTTTCAATCTTTGATTCACTATTCGAAAAGTTTTACCCTCATTAATCCACGATTTAGGCATAAGAACGTAACTTTCGTTAGGATCTTTAAAGTATAAGAAATTTTTCATTTCGTTTTCCCAGTTATCAATATTGAACAAATCTCCGTTTAAAGACCAATAATAATTTCTATGGCAGTCTTTTAGTTCTTGGACTGTGCCAATTTCATATTTAAATTCGTCATATGTACGAAACAAAAAATTTCTGAAAACAGAACGGTTTTTTCTAGGGATAAGGAGACAACCTGTATCCTCATATCCGTCCGGAATCCATTTTAAACGGAGGTCGTCATAGCCGGATCGTCCGGAAAAATAATTTTTAGCTGGGGCGCAAATGAATAAAATCTCATCATTTATTGCTAAATTATGTAATTTAGGGTATCGTCTCCGTAGATCATGGTTATCTTGGTAATCTGGCGTTCCATCTGATAATTTTTCCATTTTGTTTCTCCCGCAATTTGTATATTGTAATAAATAAAAAATCAGTTTTATTTTGATGATATTTTTTAGAATGATCATTTTGTGAAGAAACTTTTCTATGAATAATTTATAATTAGAAAAAAAAATGAAAAATATTTGTTCCGATTTGAGAGCCTAATTTCAAAAAAATGAAAATTTTATGGAATATTACCATGTTAATTGGTTCAATATTCGATTTGTTTCAGTTTCTACAAATTTTAGCGAATATATGTTAGCATTTATAGGTTTATAGTTTTGTTTCAAACACGTAATGTGTTCCGTGATTATATTTTTAACGCATCCCTTTTTTAAATCACTGATTTCCATCTCACTATCCCCATTAATCACTTCCCGGACATATTCTAGGGCCCAAACATAACTTTTTGATGAATTAACATCGAGTTTTTCGGTACAAACTAAATTTGTATCCCAAGAAATACCGGTTGGGAATTTTGATGATTTTTTAATTCTATAAAACGGCCTAAAATTGTTTTTCTTTATATCTCCTGAGTCTATTAATAAAATGTCACCTACTTTCAAAGGCATTTTATTTCTATTGGAATAATCGTCACCTAATTCGAATGGTTTAAAAATTATAGGTCTATTTTTATATGTAGACAATAGTTTACTATGTTTTGAATTTCTGGATGCTTCTCTACGCTGTATATATTTCAATTTTAATTCTTCTATGGGGACTGCAAAAGTTTGGCCTGTGTTCACTAATCTACCGTGAAATAATTCTACTGGTCTATATTTTTCACCTCCTATAGTCATGTTATAGCGAAATAAGGCTTTTCTGACCAAATCAACTTTTGTCAAACCTCTGTTTTTTGGTTCCGATGCTTCCCCAATTAAAAAATTAGAAAACGTTCTCATTCTAGCATCCAATGGTGCTAATAAATTTTTGGATCCGGTATTTTTATCTTTTAGTAACACTTTTATTCTGTCGTTTATAAGACGTTCATCTGAAACTAGAGCAGCGTGTGTGCTAACTCCGTCCATTCTGAAAATTATTTCAGTAGTTTCCGGTTCTGTAGCGCAAAGCATTGCTCTAGTATCTAATAAAATGTTTCTTAATTTATCGGAATTTAAATTACCGGTTATAACAGTTGCGTAACCATATCTGGTTAACCATTCGGTCGCGAAAAAAATTTTTAAGCCTTGACTGGCTATTTCTGCATTTTTTCTAGTGAGTCGGCCTTCGTTTATAGGGATATGCAAAGTTCTATGCATTTCGTCGGCTAGGACTCTCATGCCAATACGCGGAATGTTCATTGTTTCTTCATCGAAATTTTTCATTTCTTTGACAATAATTTTGTCCTTTTTTAATCTTGTACATTCCCTACATTGGGTTATAAATTTTATAATTTGAGCTTTTAAATTTAAACAAGAGAACAATCTTTTACATTCGTTATCCAATTTTGTAACGCTCCCGTGGCCTAGCGTATTATGAACTGCAAAAATAATTTGTAAATTGAATTTTTCTGGTAATACTACCTGATATGATTCATTATGAATACCATTTCGATTTAATTTTATTAAACAATTATTCATTAATTTACATTGTTTATTCACTAACAATGTTACGACTTTTGGAAACTTATTTGATGGATCTCTTTTTAACTCCAGGCATTCTTTTGCCTTTCTAATAGTTGCACATTCATTCTGCCATAAACTAATTAGAACCCAATTGTCGATTATGTCAGAGATTTTCATATTTCTGTCAACTTTCGTATTTCTAGTCATAACGAAAAATTGAGCAGATCTATCGATTAATCTTAAACTATATAAAATTGGGTTACTAATTAGAGTATTTATCCATTGATTTTCAAGTTTCTCGGGTTTTTTACTTAGTTCATCAGAATCAATCAAATTAGCATTCTCATTATTAACCATTGATAAAAAAGTTTCATAATTTACGGTTGGAATTTCTTCCGTTTCAAAATTTATTATTGCTAATTCGTTGCTTATATCATTTAGTTGTTTAAAAAATAGGTCTGGCGGACTGTCTACCGCATCACAAACACAGCATCCGACTGCACCTTTACAGGGAATGCTAGCCTCTTTAGTTCTACTTAAAAAATCGGCAAATTGGAGAGCAGGTTCGCTACATGAAATATATTGAATTTCATACGAAAAACTTGCTAATTTTGCGAAGCATTCGTTTATATATCTATCATTAGATGGTGCTCCCGTAGTTCTAAGCTTATTCCATAGTTTAAAAACCGATTGCGAATCTGTTGAAATATATATTTTCTTTTTGCATCTTTCAAGTTCGACTGACGCTGATATCATTCCAGCGACTATGCCCGTTAATTCTACAAAACAGGAACTTGGTTTCCTTTTATTATCGCTATCGCTTCGACGTCTGCAAAAAATCTTAATAAATCGTTTTTTGCCGTCGACCATTTGGTAGAAAAATCCAGCATTAGCTGTATACGAACTGTCAAAAATACCGTAAACCGGTAAATCTTCGTCAACCGGGTACAGTGTTAGTAAATTATCTAACAATTTTTGAACTTTTTCTAACTCTAATTTCAAAACCTCATCCCAAATTACTTTTTCAGCTAATTTGCCATTGGTCGCATCTCTTAATTTTTTGAAAATTGTTGCTGCGTATGGAAAATGTTCAGAAATATACGCTCCCGAACCTAAAAAGCTTTTTAACATCCTTTTGGTTTTCAAAGATTCGAAAGTTATTGACCTTAAAGTTTTTACAGAATGTGGGTTTGCCAAAATTCTACCGTCAGAAATACTTTTGCCTAACAATTTTATCGAAGTTGCCCCTATAATTACTTTTGAACCCTTTATTCTAAAATCATGAAAGTTCAGCGTTTTTAAAATACCATCTAAAATATTTAAAAAACCGTTTTTTGTAGTGTGAAAAATAATGATATCGTCTAGATATCTTCTGCAATTATCTTTAAATTTATAAAGAATCCTCATCATGAATTCCCTTACGGATTGAGGCGACACACTCCAGCCCATGGGGCATCTCACATAGCAAAATCTACCCATTTCTGGGTGTTCTATGACAAAATTTGGCCATAAAGTTTCACATAGTCTGAAACAAAAGAACATATTTTGTATGTCCATTACCCCTACATAGCCGGTTTTTGTATATTTAGTAACGGTTTGCACGATTTCTGCAATAGAATCTGCCTGAGTAGGTCTTTCGTCTGTAGCTTCATTAACACTACGACTGCAATCTACTACAATTCTATAACTACCGGTATGTAATTGTATTTCTCCATCGCTACCTTTTTTACCTACTGCGAAAGCACTCAATATGTTTTTAACCACCATCCCTTTTGGGATTTGAATTAAGCACCCATTTGCAATTTCCTCATTGAATTTAGCCACAATGGCTTCAATGACAGATGGTTCCATCTTGGCGTAATAATTGATCATTTTTTTACTTTGGGTCTTATCGTCGATATGACCCCTAACAACGTAACGATCGTCCATAACCGTCCCTACATCACCCCTCCATAATTTAGGGTACTTTTCTAAAATTATTTTGACTTCAGAATTAAATTCTTTATCATCGGGCCGGTTTAACTTTTTGATTTCCGATTTTGGATCGATTAGAACTTCTGACAAACTACTTTTTTCTTTCATTATTTTTGCTAATTTTTCAATATCGCGATAAAAGGTATATTCAGAATCAGGATTGTTATAAAAAGCTTTATCTGAATTTATCTCAATATTTTCATTAATCGCGATTGTACTAAAATTATCTAATGAGTCTGATTTTTTAATGATTTTTGGAATTTTTAGGCATCTTTTATTTTGCCCCGATCTATCTTGTATTTTAAAATCTAACTCGATTTCCGGTATAAATGCTGAATAAAATGCTTTATAGTTGTCTAAAATACTGTTTGAGTCTAATTTTTTACACATTACCCCCTTAAAAGAGATATCTACATGGGTCATACTATGACAGATGCATGCCCAATTATTGCGTTTTAAATCGTTTTGACCAAAAAGTATTGTAGTAGTTGGACCCATATCGGTTACAACTACATTTTTTAATTGTAAATTATAATTTTCACATATAATTTCAAAATTTACTTTAAATCCTAACAACTTTATTTTGCCTCCCGCAGCACCTTTAGCCCATCGTTCAGGGACTACCGTTTTTTCCACGTTTTTAAAAAATTTTAGCAGATCTTGATGTATTAAAGAGCTAGTAGCACCAGAGTCTAATATAACTCTCACCATCAAATGGTTATCACCATATATTATTTTCAATTCTATTCCTGATTTTAATATATCACACCCTTCATTTTCATTTGTATTTATTTGTTTAAAATTGTTAAAAGTGATACATGTAAAATCATTGATACAGGGTAATGGTGAGATATCTGTCGTATTTTCTAAATTGACCATTCTTAACTGTTCACCCTGAATTTTAAAGTTATGATTTGAAGAAAGATTTAAATTTTTATAACTACCTGAAGTTCCAAAAACGAATTCTTCGTCCGTTTTGTCTGAATCCTCAGAATCCATTGCTTGAATCTCTTCTTCATCATCTTTGTCTTCATCTAAAATATTAAGATTTTCAATCTCATCAAGAACCTCTTTAAAATCGTCACACACGTTTCGAAATTGTTTGGAAGAAAAAACACGTTCTTTTTCTTCTCCCTGTTTTTTATGAGAATATTTAGATTTAAGATTAAAATTTTTATTTAAATTATCTCGCCAAGTAGATAATTGTCTGGTATTTACAAAAGGTCTGCGACCTCTCTGTCCGAATTGGCGTCCTCTACCACGAGTTCTCCCTCGAAAGTTCGAACTCTTATAGTTTTTCTTATAAGATTCCCCCTCCCTTTTAAATGGACCTGAAAATTTTGGAAATTTTTTGAAATTTTGATTTTTCATATTATTTCCTCTAAATCGGCCACGAAAAGCGTTAATACTTTCGTATTTGTACAACTTTTCGTCTTCGTCGTAGAATCTCATTACAAAATTATTTCCGTCATCGGATTCATTATCACTTTCAAATTTGTTATAATTCTTTGTTCCATATGAATTATTATCATTTACGTTTATTTTTTGTGCCATTTGAACAGTTTTTAGGTATAAACTTGCAGTTTGATCCTTGTTCTGTTCATAGGCTTTTTCCCACACCGAAATACTTAAATCGGTATGTCCCCCAGCTTTTTCATTAATTTTTCGATATAACATATCTTTATTATTGATAATATCAATAATTTCTACATTCTCAACCTGTTTATTGGTTAATCTTGCGATTTCTTTAATAAGTTCATAATTAAATTCATGAGGGAAATCGCGTAATAAATCGAAGATCATGTAAGTGTTGAAAATGGGTGAATACATTTCTTTACCCAAAAATGGTTCGCATTCACCGGGTATTTCTATTACATTCGTTAATGGATAATTTTTCATAAATGGAATAATTAAATCTCTAAAATTAGAAATTAAGCTTTGGAATTTAATTCCGTTTTTCTTTAACACAGTTATTGATTTCATCATTGATGGCTAAGAAATTTTAATAAATCGGGTTTGGATTCTCGCAGTTAACCATAATGAATATTAACTGTTTTTTATAATTTTCCCAATTTAGTATTTTTCCGCCGTTGAAATTGTGCTTCATTTTTGAATGCGGAATTGATTTGCAAAATAGCTCTCGCTATTATAATAACTACTTTACGGAATTGTTGGTACAATTATCAAAAAATTCTGCTAGATTTGATTCATTTGTACCGAAAGAACGGCCTCCAAAAAATTCAATAAATATTTTTATTATTTCGGCGTAAGAACATTCTTCACCTGTTAATTCGTTTTTGTTCTAATATGATAAACATATCCCGATTTAGGTAATTTTATAGCGTATTGTTTTTGTAAGCGCTAATACAACCTTCAATTTTTAGATTCACATCGTTTTTTCAGCTTTAAAATCTTTTAAATAGCTCATCATAATAGCGGCGTGGTTACTCTAAAATTGCAAACTCTTCTTACAACTTGCTGGAAACTCCCATTGTTTTATCAAGACAATCGGTGATGATAATTACCAGAGAGCACATCCATAAAAAATTTTATATCCCGAAATATTCAAAAGATGCATTTATTACCATCTAACATCCTTTTATATCACGATAAATTTTTTTGTCTATAGATGCAATTTGTGCATTTACAGTTACCATAATTATCTCCTGCTGTAACGTCATTCACACTTAATTTTACTGGGCCATATCTACCTGCAGCCCTGCTTATCAGTGTAGCATCCTTTCAATGGTATTTTATACCTTTCATAAACAAGGATCCATCTTTTATTTTTTTCAAAAAAAATTCGACTTTTAAGGAATATTATATGATTTGTAAGAAATATTAATATAAAATTTTAGATTCCTCTAAAAATATTTAATTTGACAAACAAATAAAAGTTTTTGGGATAGGTTTTAGTATCCAGATTCAAGCACAGGCCTCCTTCGTTTCAAATGCTATTTTAAACGGAATAGCAAGTAATTGCTCAAAATAAAATTAATATTTACGTAGCTTTTGTTACGATTAAGAAAAACTATAAAGTGGTAGACTCGGAAGCGTGCGTTGTTTTACACCACGAAGACACCAACGTTAAGTTCTGATCTTATTTCTTAATATGAACCGGGTTATTACACCTTCAAGAAATAAAATCTTAAGTCTCGATTGTAAATTTACATATTGGTATTATTACAAGTGCACATATGGGGCGTTTACAGGCAGTTAACAAAAGGGCTCCAATGGGATCGGATTTGATCGGATCGGAAATCGGAAAGACGCCCTCAGCACTGCTCGAATAGCAAACCAAACTCCAAGATGCAGCAACCATCACCAAATGTCTCAATCTAGAATTCGAACCTGGATCAGAAACCTAAATAGAAAAGGTTAGTTGTAATCTCTGTATTTTTATAGCTCTGATTATTAATCATTTAATAATCTTTATTAAATCCGTGTTTATACCTATCCGGGGTAATCTCGAAGTGAAACGTGGGCAACGTTTTACTTCCAAGCGAAACATGCTAATTGATGTTTTTTTAGGGGTGTCCGTTATATATAATAAACTTAATGTTCTACGGCTAAGAATATTATTTGTAAATGTGTTTTAGCGTAAGGAGACTGAGGGTCCCAAAAAATTTATTTCTCTTGTCATCGAAATAAAACAAATAAAAGAATTGCAGTTTAGTAAACAGTTTTTTTGAGAAAAATTTTTGCAAATATTTTTGAAGCGCGTAAAACCAACTTAGAAGAACTGTTTCAACTGTATTCACCATCTTCAATAACTGTATTTGTTTTTGTAATAATACGTAAGCTTCTAAGATTGGAAAATATTTCTGATAGTGAAATCGAAACTCTCGTCATGAAAAGTTATCTTGGAATATCAAATAAGTTATAATATTCAAAGATAATTTTAATAAATTGGTGATGTTAAAGTATCAATGTTATAGGCAAAAACTTAGGAATGATGCGCCGCACTCACTTTATAATTACTTGATAGCGAAAGATTATAAGTGGAATTTGCAGAAAAAAACATTCTTTCACGAACTTAAAACATAAACACAAAAAAATGACTTTCAAAGAAAATATCTATATACTCAACCAGTCCTTGAATTTATCTTTCACTGAATAATTTCGAAATTTACATGTTATTTCATATACATGATATGTGAAAAATTTTGAGTAAGTAATAAGAAAAAAATAAAAAAAAAACTGGGCGCATGACAGTTCGAGCAAAAGCCCTTAAATATTATCGGAGAGAAATATAATTTTATTCGGAAATACACTGAAAAGCTGTAATTCAGCCGGAGCTGTAAAAGTAACGTTCTGGGTTATGTCTGATTAAAAAAAACCGGTTGGGTTAAGTGATATGTTGGTTTTATATTCGCTTGCATGATCTTTTCACAGGCTTTTTTCGTATCTTTTGATATCAAGACGAAATCAAAACATTTTTTCATGTTTAGATCTAAAATATTTTTTTTTTGAAAATAGCTACATTTCACCAGCATACAAAAATGTAAGCATCTCAATCCCTTAATTTATAGACTTAAATTCCATTAACCGCATTCATTTTCCACGCGCGAGTGCAGACCATTTTTAAGAAATATTTATGGTTAACCACTTAAGCTCAGCACCACCTTTAGTGCGTGCTGAAAATTTGAATCCGCTGGAAATCGGAATGAAAAAAATCCTTTTTTGATCAAACCCAACTAGAGTTGGCCATCGAAGGAATTCAAAAAATGGCAGTTAATTTTCTAGGACTTCTCTTCAAAAATATTTTTCTTACTTTTTTAGAAGAATTTCTACTCAAAAACTCTAAAATGCGTGCGATCAAACAGTTCAAACGATAGATAAAATTTGAGGAACTGAGTTTTTAGAAAGTTCTTTGAGTATCTTTCAAAAAAAAAATTCTCCACCATCGGAACTCGTTTTTTTTTTTCGTGAGTGATTTTCATTTTGAAGAAAATTCGGAAAAATATGCTTCGAAGATTTTTTCGAAAGGTAGGTTCAAATGAAAGCTACGGCAACTGATCAGAAAGTTGGCTTACGTCGAGATAATATTTCGAAGTCTTAGCGGCTTAAATAATAACAAACGTTGTTTTATAACTTATTTTATCACTCGCGCCTTGCTAATCGTCTATTTATTGAGGAAAACGGAAAGATAGATTGAAAATCTAAAAAAAAAATGGTAAAAGCAAGGTCTTAATGAGTGCGAATATTGAACAGAAATGTTTTTAAAATATTCCTGTTTCAATGAGAAGTAAGTGATCAAGCCAATCTTTGCAAGCTTAGTTTCGGCCGATTTAGATAAAATTGAAAATCTAATTGATTACGTCGCTAAGTTGGACTATCCTTAGCTAATTAAGATCATTCACGGCTTTTTATAAATGAAGTTAATTCCGTAATGAAGCTCAAAGTCGGCCCCACTTAGTGGTGCAGGAGCCTCTGCCGAATAAAAAATTGGAAGCTCCAAGGGTTAAAACAGTTATATTTTTTAAATCGACTACAATTAAAAAAGTAATTAACAAAACGTTAAGGGGGTAGCATCGACTCGCAGACTTGTGTCAATTGAAAATTACGAAATTAATAGCTGTTTTACTTTTTTGTGCTTATTATCGTTAGCTGAACCAGAAAAATATGTGCATCTACTTATAAAATAATTGTTGTCTATTTGAAGGAAAGATTTTGAGTCCGAAACTTTAAATTTTGAATTNCGATATAACATATCTTTATTATTGATAATATCAATAATTTCTACATTCTCAACCTGTTTATTGGTTAATCTTGCGATTTCTTTAATAAGTTCATAATTAAATTCATGAGGGAAATCGCGTAATAAATCGAAGATCATGTAAGTGTTGAAAATGGGTGAATACATTTCTTTACCCAAAAATGGTTCGCATTCACCGGGTATTTCTATTACATTCGTTAAAGGATAATTTTTCATAAATGGAATAATTAAATCTCTAAAATTAGAAATTAAGCTTTGGAATTTAATTCCGTTTTTCTTTAACACAGTTATTGATTTCATCATTGCAAGAAATTTTAATAAATCGGGTTTTGATTCACGACAATTACATAGTGCGTATAACTGTTTTTTGTAGTTATCCCAATTTAATATTTTCCCGCGTTGAAATTGCGCTGTCATTTGAATCGGAATTGATTGCAAAATGGCTCTCGCAATTATTAACACTATTTTACGAATTGTTGGTACAATACTAAAAAACTCTCCTAAACTTGATTCATTTGATACGAAAGAACGGCCCCCGAAAAATTCGATAAATATTTTATTATTTTCGGCATAAGTACAATCTAAGCCTGTTAATTCATTTTGTTCTAATTGAAGAACATAACCTGATTTAGGTAATTTTATAGCGAATTCTTTTTGTAAAGCTAATACAGCCTCAACTGTCGAATCGCATCGTTTTTCAGCTTTGAATCCTTTTAGGTCACTCATCATATAGCGCGTGTTACCTCTGAATTCAGAAAATTCTTCTAAACTTGCTGGAACTCCCATTGTCTTATCCGACAATGGTGATTGATAATTACCAGGAGCGCTCCACAAAAATTTTATATCCGAAATATCGAAAGATGCATTTATTCCCTCTACATCCTTTATATCGCGGTAAATTTTTTGTTCTATCGATGCAATTTGTGCATTTACAGTACCGTAATCTCCTGCTGTGACGTCATTGACGCTTAATTTCACTGGGCCATATCTACCTGCTGCCCTGCTAATTAATGTTGCATCCTTTTCGATGGGTATTTTATACCCTTTCATACAAGGATCCATTTTAAGGTCAAAGTAATTTTTGACTTTTCGATAATGTTTTTAATTTTGTAAGAAATATTAATATAGTAATTTAGATTCCTCTAAAAAATATTAAATTTGACAAACAAATAAAAGGTTTTGGGATAGGTTTTATGTATCCAGATTTTAAGGCAAGGCCTTCTTCGTTCAAATGTATTTAAACGGAAATAGCAAGATTTTGCTTAAAATAAATTAATATTTTACGTAGCTTTGTACGATTAAGAAAAACTATAAAGTGGTAGACTCGGAAGCGTGCGTTTTTTACACACGAAGTACACCACGTTAAGTTATGATCTTATTTCTTAATATGGACACCGGGGTATATTACACCTTCAAAGAAATAAGAATCTAAGTCCGATTGTTAAATTTACCATATTGGTATTATTAACAAGTTGCACAATATGGGGGTTTACAGGCCAGTTAACAGAAAGGGCTCCCAATGGGATCGGATTATCGGATCGGATTCGGAAAGACGCCCTCAGCACTGCTCGAATAGCAAACCAAACTCCAAGATGGCAGCAACCATCACCAAAGTTCAATCTAGAATCGGAACCTGGATCAGAAAACCTAAATAGAAAAGGTTAGTTGTATCTCTGTAGTTTTTATAGCTCTGATTATTAATCATTTAATAATCTTTATTAAATCGTGTTTATACCTATCCGGGGTAATCTCGAAGTGAAACGTGGCAACGTTTTACTTCCAAGCGAAACATGCTAATTGATGTTTTTTTAGGGGTGTCCGTTATATAATAAAACTTAATGTTCTAACGGCTAGAATATTATTTGTAAATGTGTTTTAGCGTAAGGAGATGAGGGTCCACAATAAATTTTATTTCTCTTGTCATCAAATAAAAACAAATAAAAGAATTGGCAGTTTAGTAAACAGTTTTTGAGAAAAATTTTTGCAAATATTTTTGAGCAGCCGCTAAAACCACACAGAAGAACTGTTTCAACTGTATTCCACCATCTCAGTACTGTATTTGTTTTGGTAATAATTACGTAGCTTCCTATAGATTGGAAAATATTTCTGATAGTTGAAAATCGAAACTCGTCATGAAAAGTTATTCTTGAATATTCAAATAAGTTATAATATTCCAAAGATAAATTTTAATAATTGGTGATTTAAAGTATCAATGTTATGCAAAACTTAGGAATGATGCGCCGCACTCACTTCATATTACTGATAGCGAAAGATATAAGTGGAATTTGCAGAAAAAACATTCTTTCACGAACTTAAAACATAAACACAAAAAAATGACTTTCAAAGAAATCTATATTCAACCAGCCCTGAATTTATCTTTCACTGAATAATTTCGAAATTTACATGTATTTTCATATACATGTATGTGAAAAATTTTTGAGTAGTAATAAGAAAAAAATAATAAAAAAACTGGGCGCATGACCAGTTCGAGAAAGCCTTAAATATTATCGGAGAGAAATATAATTTTATTCGGAAATACAATGAAAGCTGTATTCAGCCGGAGCTGTAAAAAGTAACGTTCTGGTTATGTCTTTAACCGGTTGGTTAAGTGATATGTTGGTTTTATATCGCTTGCATGATACTTTCAAGGTTTCGTCTTTTGATATCAAACGATAAAAAACATTTTTTCATGTTTAGATCTAAAATATTTTTTTTTGAAAATAAGCTACATTTCACCAGCAACAAAAATGTAAGCATTCTCAATCCCTTTAATTATACTTAATTCCATAACCGCATTCCATTTTTACGCGAGTGCAGACCATCTTTAAGAAATATTTTTGGTTAACCCTTGGAAGCTCAGCACCACTTGAGTGGTGCTGAAAATTTTGAATCCGCTAAAATCGGATGAAAAAAAAGTCCTGGAAATTTTTTGATCAAACCCAACATAGAGTTTGCCACGAGGAATTCAAAAATGGCAGTTAAAATTTTCTAGGACGTCTCGTTCAAAAATTATTTTATCTTACTTTTTTAGAGAATTTCTCTCAAAAAACTCTAAAATGCGTGCTGATCAAACAGTTCAAACGATAGATAAAATTTGAGGAACTGAGTTTTTAGGAAAGTCTTTTGAGTATCTTTCAAANGAAATTTTCCCAGAAACACCTGTGACCTTATTTAGCGTTCACATACTTCGAAATTTAATGAAGCATCTTAAGGAATACAGTTCCGGAATACAACTTCCTCTCCGAAAAGTTTATGTTAAACTTAGAGTTTTTAAAGCAGCTTATCTCGGAAAATTTAAATATCGAGTCAAAAGAAATAACTTGCACCAACGCCGAAAAAAAATGTTGATCGAAGAGAAAAATTGGAGGCGATTTATGAAATCTACAGGGTGTAAGGTTTTTACCTTCTTTTTTCCAAACTGGTTA
This sequence comes from Oikopleura vanhoeffeni, assembly GCA_004367855.1. Classification (NCBI taxonomy): domain Eukaryota; kingdom Metazoa; phylum Chordata; class Appendicularia; order Copelata; family Oikopleuridae; genus Oikopleura; species Oikopleura vanhoeffeni. The sequence continues at coordinate 284,126 of SCLH01000591.1, read as the reverse complement.
CACTTGATTTCCGCCGTTTTGATTGGTTGTCAGAAGAGTTTTCTCAGATTCAACCAATCAAAACGGCGGAAATCAAGTGTAACCAGTTTGGAAAAAAGAAGGGAAAAACCTAACACCCTGTACAAAAATTTACCGATTAAACTTCAACTCTCAGTCGTTATCGAAACGGCTTACAAAATTGGTACTTTAGATAAGTTTGAAATCGATAAAAATCCAGCAAATGAAATTTCACTTCTCGAAATCGACCTCATTAATAAATAATTAGATTCTTATTCAATTCTCTTTCATGTTTTTTACTATACCTAATCTCGCTTTCTGTTTGGTATTATTTGCGTCAAATAAGAGCCTTTATTTATGTTTGCACTATCAAAAGCGAGCCAAATAATAAGACGGTCGTGTCTACTTATACCGTACCCAAAGTTCAGACGAGAGAAACTTTTTGATATAAATTTATGTTTCCAGGAATCCTGGACCAGGATAATCAAACCATATGTTTTTATATTTGGAGTCAGAACATCTGTCTGTGATTTTAATTGATAGCTCGCAAAAATGGAATTCCAAAAAAATATAAAGATAATCAAAAGAAAATGGATGAACACATCTTTTTTCAGGGTGAATTTTATAACATACATGTAACTAAAATCTGGGAAGAGGGGGCATTTTTCTGTAGTTGATGCTAATTTGTTAGCTTGATTTACTAAAAAGAGTCCATGTTCTCGTATTTTAGATACATTGATATTTAGATTTTTTTTCGATAATTTTAAAACTTTGTTGCAAAATTTGAAAATGTTGAATTACGAAAATAACTCAATTTGAACAAAATTTTGAACAAAATGATTAGTGAATAATTGTTGACGGACCGAAGAAAATTGCGGAAATGAAATGTTAAGAATGTTTAATTTTGAGCTTTTTGTATTAATTTTTAGTTTTGCAAAAGACTTCAGTATCTTTTAAATAGTGAGTACTTTCATCTATAGGCCCTTTACTTTGGGCTGAAAACAAAAAATGTTACATTTATATTGTTAGTTTGAAAAGTCGAATAATTTCGCTTATTTTTTTCAAAAACTGAGTTTTCGGCACCAAGTGGCCAAAATTTTGACATGCTCTGAAGTAATATTTTATGGTCATTAATTTATTTGTTGTGTAAGTCACTTCTTTCGAGTGAATCCTACAAAAAAAAGTTTAAGACTGGGCTGAGCTCAGACCTCTAGGGTTACCTGCATGATAACTTTTTTTGATTATTTTTTAAGGCAATAAAATAATTAATTTTCAAAGAAATGATTAACTTGAGTTTGAAACCAGAAGATTCTGTAATCTTACTAACTTATATTATTACTATGTCTTAAAATATATTTTATCAACGTTTTCATTATTATTGTATAATCATTTTCAATATGGAATATATTATTATTTCAAAAATATATGTTCAAACTTTACTATGCTGACGAGATTCATGTGTATGATTTTGGATAATATTAAATGTACAAGAGAACATTGGGATATTGTTTACTCTGACGGTAAAAATTGGAATTACTTTAAATAACATTTATGATTTTTTTGGCCATTTCAGGAAAATTTATCATTATTTATTTAGTTCGATCCGAATTATTATTTAATTTAATGCGTTTAGGGTGTTGTGAGTGTGAAATATTTTGGAACTGCAAGCAAATTAACATTTTTGTCTTGATTTAATTACATATTATTCAATAAAACTAACAGTTTCTCAGATAGGGATCTCTAGGCCCTCCGTTGCGCGTTCGCGTTCGACCCCCATTTTTAATGCCCTTATTAGTCGACGACCTTATTTCCAATGCTCTAATTGGTCGCGCAAAAGAGGATCTGGAGATCCCCTTCTTTTATGCCGCTTTTCAGCCAACATTTTAATTTAATTCGGCTTTTGAAAACGACTTATCTGATTGAGTTCTTAGATAGCTCAAACTGAGCACAATATTTAGAGAAAAATAAATGAAGAAAAAAATGGTCCGAATCAGACCATTCTTTCCAATTTTTTAACAAAAACTGATAATTAAACAATTTCAGTAATCGCAAAAAAAATCAAAAAATGGTCCGATTCTTTCTATTGTATTATTCACTAGATATTTGTGCTCAGTTTGAGCTATCTAAAAACTTAATCGTATAAGTCGTTTTCACAAGCCGAATTATATAAAAACTTTAGCTAAAAAAGTGGCATAAAAGCCACATTTTATTGAATATAAACTTCATTTGAATTTTTAGATATCAACAAATTGAGACTATCCCATTGGAGAGTTTTTTTCTGATTCTTTAATAGTTATGTTATTTTATATGTTGCATAAAATCCCAGGTCATCGACATTTTTGATGGTAAGCCCGTAACTTAAATCGAAAAAGTGCATTTGGAAAAATTTGGAACAGCGAAAAAATTTTGATGCCGAATTTTGAAAATTCGANTACTGGGTTTATATATTCTTCTGAATATACCACCAAAGTTATCTTTTATACTCCAGGCAACTTTTGTAACTACAGAATTTTCGAATTACAGCTTTTTAAGAAAATTTTGTGTTCGAATTAAACTTTTCAAATTCGACAAATTATGAGAAATTTTGGAAAAGACTTCCGAACATTATGAAAAAATTCCTTATTTTTCGTAAAAAATTTCTTTCAATATTTGTTTTAAATGAAAGAAAAAACTCTACAAAATTGCTACTTTAACTTTTCGACAAGATGACCTCATATTTTTTATATGCTCTTTGAAAAATCATATGACATGGTTGAGTGATTTTTGGTAATTAGAAATATTTTGAAAATTTTTCGTATTTATAGTTCAAAAATTTTCAAACTAATTTTTCTGAAATCCTTAGTCGAAAATATTTGGAATGGCTACTTTCACTATATTTAAATATGTCTTCGTTTTGTTTCTTCGCTCTTGTTAATATTCTGAATCATACTTTTCAAACGAAACTACGGATCGGCAGAAATACTCCAAAGCCCTCATTATCCGGAATTAAAAAAAATTTATCACACACAAACTTGCCAAATTGGTAAGCCGACCCATCCATCGTTTTAAATTTATTTCATTTAACTCATGAAGAAAAATATTTTTTTCGATGTGGTAAAATTTCGGTTTTTTCCGTCTTTTTTCACAAATTTAAATTTTCGATTTTGACGTAGAAATCGTATAAAATAATATTTAATAAATCCGAGCTGGTGGTCGAGAGCGTTNTTAAGGGCTTCTAAGTAATAAATAAAAAATAGTAAATTTTACTGTTATTTAGACACCATGGAAGCAAACGCGCGTTTTTTGAGTGTTTTTTCAAAGGAAGATTTATAAAGTAAAAACAATTAATTTGAAGGAAATCAGATTATACAAAGTGAGCTCAAAAGTACCAACTTTTGTTCGAATTTCGAAAACGTTTTCATTCGAAAATTTTGAAGTGCCAAAAAGTTTCTTATCAAGAGAAAAAAATACGAAAAAGTGCAAATCTGTCAAAATGCACCGACCCCCTTAAGTCAAGCCGAAATTTTGAAGTTATAGGGGTCAAATTGAAACAAACGTTATTTACATCTTAATTTTGAAAAAAATACTTTGAAAAAATGGAAAAAATTCAAAAATTTCGAATTTTTTTGTTCTTATTTGGGCTGTTTTGTGATTTCAAAACATTAAAGATTTATTTGATGCAAGTTATAAATTGACAATTTCAAATTGTTCGCAATAAATCACTGATAATTTCGTGATTTTTTGGGCCTACAAAAATTTCACTGGTTTTTAGTGGATGTTCGTCAGTCAACATGGTCAATTTGTATTCGTTTTCTCCTGGAAAACGATAAAACTAAAAAGTTTCAATTGTTGCTAAAATTTTGACAGTCAATTTGGATTTTAAACAGTAACCAAATTATGAACATTTGAAAACAATACAAAAAACCAGTATCACAAAAGTCTGTTTAACTTTTTAAATATTTTATTGATTTGGTAATCAAAAACTATAATTTAGGATTGTTTTGCGTGTTGATTGCCGTTTTCGTAGTAATTTGTTGCTGTCGATGGAATCATAGACGACAAAAAATCCAAAATGGAAAGAGACGATCCTTGAGTAAAAAACGAAAATCACAGATAGTGAGAGATGAGATGGTCAAACCAGAATCTAGTTTATACGAACCAGCAAGAGACCCAATATTCAGAATACCATCGATAGATGATAAAGGAATCAGAAACAAATATAATTTTATAAATATCATAAAATTAGTGTTTCCTAGACAAAATGCATTGGTTGATTTTGAATATGATAATACGGACCGTATTATACGGTTTAAAAATCAATATATTTGATTTGTTAAAAACCTATATGCCGAGTAAAAAATCTAGGTTTTCTAGCATGACAAATCACATGAATATAAAAAGTAAAATCCAAGAATATCGATTTCAAAAAGTATTATGTTTTCAAAATCCACCTTCAGGGTGTTGTCCAGTAGTTTATGAAATAGAGTTTAAAATCCAATTTAGTACAGTATCAGAAGGTAGAGTAGTTGAGTCAACTAGTTTCCAGTTATTTGGTCTGTAATGCACGGGCTCCGTAATTTATGGGCGATAAATGGCTTAAAAATCAACTTTATTGTGCTCAGAAGCTAGGAAAAATAAAGTATTTCTTATTGTTAACGAAAGTATACTACAGCAGGGTCCGGCCGCGGCGTATAGGTGAAAGTTTTTTGCAAAAAATCTTCACTTTTACGCCGGATTTTCAGAAAAAATGCCTATCTGTTGCCTTCACCTATACGCCGGATGTCTGGAAGAAAATTTTTATTTTCAGATACGTGGGTTTTTGCGGAGGTTAACGTAGGTTTTTGCGTAGGTTTCACATATACGCCAGACCAGTGCTCTAAAACGGGATGGGGATCCCGAGTCGGGATTGAAATTTTCACTCAGGTCCGGACGGGATCGGCATTGAAGTTGAAAATTTGGTCGGGATCGGGATTTGATCGGGATACCGAGTGTTTTAACATTTCCCGTGGTAGAAAATTATTATGTGAAATATTAAAAATAAATTTTGAAAACGATATTGGGCACTTTTGGCGATATTGGAACAAAAATTAATTTTTTCGTTTAATAAATGAAAAACGCGTAGGCGTTGGAAATGACGTCATATATAAAACAATTTTTCAATTTTATAAGGAGTTTCACGATAGGTTTGAATGACGTGAATCACCAAAATGCGTATAATTTAATACTCCATCAAACGTAATCAAATAAAAGTTGATTAGCGTAAATTTGGGATATTCAATCCTGGAAGTGACGTCATTCATGACGCACACAAAGTAATTTGAGATATATCTCTCAAAAAAATTCGGCGATATTGGGCACTTTCAGAGATATGGGAACAGATATGGGAACAGGAATTATTTTTGCTAAAAATGGTGATTTTGCGTAGGGTAAATTCGGAGATTTAAGCACATTCGGAAATATTGGGCTGGCGCTATTGCCCTCCCCGCTGTATTTACTTTTATTAAATTTCCAATAGCAGATAGCTTATTCAATTTAGAAAAATTATTTCAGACAGAATTTTGAAATAGGCACTGGGTCTTTCACACAGTGTGACACAGTGGTCAGTCTGACCATGAACGTGCGCGCTAGAAAAATTTGACAGTAAGTCAAAAATAATTATTTTTTATTTTGATATGAGATATTTACTATTATACTAAAACGGGTACGTTGAATTAATTTTTCTTGGTTTCAAGTTCGTAGCTCTTCTAGTTTTCGAGAAATAACCTAATTCCTATCTAAATAGGTCTTTTATTGACAAAAAAAGGCTATTAGATGTTTTATAATAGCGCTAATTAGGACATTTGCACGACGTAATGCATCGTCAACAGTTTTTGATTCAGACAAGTTCAAAATACTATGAATTGTGTAGCGTGATTAGATCATTATACCGTTTGCATCACAAAATAATTCTCAAAAATTTCTAAAAAAAATTCAAATTCTAGAAAATTTCTAGAAAAGATAGGAATTTTTCGTTAATGTCATCATTTTAATTATAGCCGCTTTACTCAAAACAAATACTTAATTTGGAAATTAAGTGTCCCAAACGCCCGTTAAGGGGATTGTGAGTGCTTCCAGCAATTTGCTGGGGAAAAATAAGGCCTTTTTAAAACTCAAATATCTTTTGTGAGAATTGAGTGAACGTTTATTTTTCCAATTGTATATTGTAGTCCGTAACCTTGAGAAGTCAAAAATTGATTCATTTTTAAAAATATTATCACATCAACCTTTAAATGCATAAAACCTAATTGCTGGTATTTCTTTCCATTGAAGTATACCGTCATATCCACGTATCCAAAAATGACATAATGCCGATATTATTGGTCACAAAAAAATTCTCTACAATTGCAACCAAGCATATTTTATAAATTCATCTTAATTCGCCGAAAATTATTTTTGAAAATTCCTTGCTATAGTTAAATATAGGCAAAATGTAGATTATTTTACAAAAAAAAGTATACCTCACGAACGGTACATGCGATTTCTTTTCTCTTTTTCATAAATTCTTCTCTATTATCTTATTTAACTTTTGAACCAAGGAAATTTGAATAATTTTTTTATATTTCTCGCAATCACTATTTCATGCTGATTTAATGCGCGCCATTATCACATTGATTAGGCTAAAAATTGAAATATTGAAAA
>SCLH01000591.1:154163-187761 GCA_004367855.1 Oikopleura vanhoeffeni | reverse complement strand
GTACACTCGATAAGTGCCATTTGGCACTAAATATTTAAAAATTTGATGCTTGTCAAAAATTTGAAATAAAATTGTGGGTGTTATAGGCGCCATTTCTTTAGATAGTGAGAACTTTTTTCAATATCAAAACGCAATTGAAGGTCAATTTTTATCTTAAAAAAGTTGTTTTTCGCTACTTTTTGCCATTTTTAACCATTTTTCATGGTAAAAAAAATTTCATATCAAGGAAATTTTTAATAAGCAACATAAAAANAACTAATGAGTTGGTCGCGCGATTTTCATTTCTTAACTATCGAGGAAATTTTAAACACTCGGCTGTACAGTCGATAACTGCCATTTGGCACTTAATTTTTTTAAATTTTATGTCAGTTAATAATTTCAAATGAAATTTTGGGTGTAATAGGCGCCAGTTTTTAAGATAGTGAGAACATTTTTTAATATCAAAACGCAATTGAAGGTCAATTTTTATCTCAAAAAAAGTTGTTTTTCTCTACTTTTTGCCATTTTTGACCATTTTCATGAATAAAAAATTTCATATCCAGGAATTTGTTAATACGCAACATAAAAACCTGACTTTAAAGCGCATTACACCCGACAATATCTGAAGTTTATTAATATCGTCTTCAAAAAAAAATTCTATGGTTGGGTTAAGTTCGAAATGGAGTTCGAATGAAAATTGGTTTTTAATATTTTCACAGATAGTTAGTTATGTTAAGAAATTAAAAATATAAACGTTTGCAAGAATTGACACTTTTATTGAAGCTAAATAATAAAAAAATAAATTTTCACATTTTTTTCTTTCATATAACGCTCTAAAAATAATAATGCAGACCAATTTGGGTACGGAAAGCACGGGCGTGCTTAGCGTACCCAAATGGGTACACAAGACACCTACTTAAAAATGTACTAATCTTCCGGATAGATGGCACCCCCTTAAGACTTTTCTCATGAATTTTCTCGATAAACCTCAGAAACTTAAAATTTCGGGTACGCTCGATTATATTTCCACTGATAAATTAGCGGTCAACGCAGCGGTTTTGATAGCATATAAAGCCGTCAATTTAGTGAATATTCATTAATTTTACAAATTACGATAAGTAATATAAAATATGAAGATCTTTGAATTTGCCTTATTATCAACAATTGTGTCAGGAAAAGAGAAAAAGGTAAGATAATTGATGTTCGATGAAGCAGTTTTTCAATATTAAGTGAATTGAGGCTCAAACAGTAAATATTCACAATTTNCTATCATAACTAGTCCAGGAAGATAAATATGATTTTTCAAAGTTAGGTGGTAGAAAACTACCACCATCTGAGTAGCTCGTTGTTTTGAATTGCTGAGCATACCCGTTAAGGGGGTAGCATCGACTCGGCAGACTTGAGTCAATTTAACTTACGAAATTAATCAGCTGTTTTACTTTTTTGTGCTTATTATTGTTAGCTGAACCAGAATAAATGTGCATCTACTTATAAAAATATTTTTTGTCTATTTTAGGTGGATTATCATAATCCCACTCTTTGAGAAATAAAACGCTATGATCATAAATACTGTCGAATTGTGGCCGGTCATGTTAACTGCGTAAATACGACGAACAAAATACTTTGCGAGAGATTCAGGTATCAAACGCTTCTTGACCGATAATGATCAAAAAATATGATCAAATAAGATCAAAATATGATATTATTACATTCCTCAAAAGAATTAATAAGTTATCTGATACCTTATATTCAGACTTAAAATGAAAAAATTTTTACAACTACTTTTTGATTGGTGAATATTTTACCAATTTAAAAATGTTTGTGAAAAAAATTCTTTAGAAGTCATGTTTAATAAGTACATCATGCTATGTAAGAGTTGGTTTTCGATGAAGAAATTTCGTTTTTTTTTAATTATTATAAAATTTCGAGCCTTCTCCTTTTTAATCAATGAAACAAGAGCCTAACAGGATGTGTCGTTATCACAGTATAAGCGCTCAAAGGTTATCCAGACAATGATCCTTGAACTCTCAGTGAAGTTTTAGGCTTGCAGCTCCGAAGGTTAAGTTAAGGAGTTGGTGACCAGTCTATATCTTTTGAACAAGTGGAACTGTCAACTTTATTCCACATTTTTTTATCTTCACGTGGTTTGTTTAGATATATGAAATATCCCCTTGACACACTTTGATTAGTTTTTGGTCCGAGTGTGCGTGAATAGGTGATTTTAACACAGACGGACCAAAAACTCACCAAAGTGTGGTAAGGGGATAGCCGAATATCCCTTTAACAACCTTTTGTTAATCTAGGATGTGCGGGTTGAAAAGCGGCCCCATGAGTGGCTAGGAGGGGTCTTAGGAGTGTCAGGATTGGCTCCCTCAGCCCGCACATCCTAGATTAACAAAAGGTTGTTAAAGGAATATAAGGATTGTAAAACAAATTTCCAAAAAAAAATCTAAATTTTTTAAGTGTCTTAACTCAGAAAATTGGTTATGCTCTTGCGCGAGAATGATATATAAATTGGCTATAGGTTATGGGCCATAGACTATGCCCATAGTTCACAATACCGTTTCCAAAAACATTTAATTTGAGGGAGTGGGTGTCGCTGATTTGGACCTTTAACAACGCAATTTTATGACAAACTGGCCAAGTTTATATTGCAATAACTTTTTGAAACTTAGTATCAGAAAAATATCTTATTTTTATAAATATGTAGAATAACTCTTCAGGATTTCGGCAGTTTCACTTAGATCATCAGATTATTAAACCTACGCTCAAAAATGATATTTAGCAGGCCTCCCTCAAAAACACCAAAAACCCATCTCTTCCTTCATTTCGCATGATTTGTTTTTAATTTGGCATGCGGGCCTAATATATGAATACGGGGAGACTTTGAGGCGGTTTTATTAAAGTTATGCCCTTAGTGGTCAACACAGCCAATTCGGAGCATTTTGGGAAGCTCGCTAAAAAACCATATCCTCCTACAATTAACATGCGATTTTTATAACTCATGCAGCATGAGTCATGCTTCAAATGAATGACAAAGCCCAGCGGTAGGAACTTCAATCGTTTTTTTTTAAGTTTGTTTTTGGTTCTCTGAAAATGCTTGTAAATTTCAGATTTTTTTCCCAAATTTTACAAATATTTTTGAGAAAAACAATGAAAAAATTGAATTTAAACCTTTTTAGGGAAATATTGAGATCTCAAAGTGTTTATTTGCAAAATTAAAAGTTATAAAACATTTTAGATCAAAAATGCTACCTTTCATTCCAAATCCTCTTTTATTTTACCGTTAATTTCAACTTTCGAAAAACCGACGTTTCTTCAAAAAAAAATCTAATAACCAAGAAAAAATTTATGAGTAAAAAAATTGGCAGAAAATTTTGTACAAAATAAGTGTATCAAAAAGTATTATACTTGAAGCGGAGATATCAACGCCGACTTCCTTCAAGAAATATTTTTCGTGATCGTTTTAAAATTACAGTAATCTTATACAAAAACACCTACGCCCACACTTAAACCTTTCAAAGAAAAACTGATAAATTATCTCGTCCTTCAATTTACATCAATTTTTTTTTGTCAAGCTACAGAGCAACAATACGAACAACTTCTCGCGTCATTTAAAAGAAAATTCTTTCGACGGACAAAAAAGCCAAAAAAATATTTTAAAAAATCTGATTGTTTTTCCGAAAAAGCGATATTTTTTCTTTATTTTTGAACATTTTTATCAAGTATTTTGGTGTTGCAGATTTTGATGAAATTTAGCATAAAAATTAAAAATTGATATTGCCCCCAAAACACGCCAAATCGAAAATACAAAAAACTCCTCGTAATGAAAAACTATAGATAATTGACATTTAAAACATCAGGCCCTGTAGGGCCTGACGGGCGGCTGGGCCATCTTTAACTGCGGTCGTTCCCGAGTTAAAATTCGTGAGGTGCTATTTACAACTTGATACGATGACTAAGAGCTCAATAAATGATTTTCAAATTGTGATCCTGGGAGCTCAGACTTGAAATCGAAAATTCAGAACATACCATACAAAAATTTGAAAAAAAAATATTTGTTATTTGTGTTATTTTAACCCTTGGAGGCTCCTGCACCACTTAAGTGGTGCGAGTTTGAGAGCTTATTACGAGAAAAGTAAAAGTGCTTGAAACTTTATTGTACTCTAGTCCTCGAGATTAAGGATAGACTTAAACTTGAATACTATGTAATTTACATTTTGAGTTTATTAACCCTATAGAAAAGAGACATTAACAAATTGTGCTCCAACCTACGCAATTTTTTTGTGAGGAAATGGGAGACGTCAGAACAAAAATTAATAATGGAAAAGATTAAAAATATAATTTTCTATAAGGTGACTTCCTCAGAAATAACCTGCAATTTTTGGTCTTTAATCTACAGGTGTTTTCCGAAAAAATAACCTAACCTACGCAATTTATCGAAATCACTTACAAAGAAATAAAAGTTTACTTAGAGCCGTCAGGACAAAAATTGAAAATGCAGCAGTTTCAAAAAAAAATTTCTTATAAAGTGAATCATTCAGAAGCAACCTGCAACTTCTGGTATTTAATCTACACGTGTTTTTGAAAATAGTCCGGAGCCTCCAAGGGTTAAGCATTGAAGGATGTAAAATCGATTCGGTGCATTTTTATAGTACAGGCAGAAAAATCAGAATCCCACCTTCTCCATAGGTTCACTTTTTGGCCAATATAAGCAACTCATAATGAGCTTTCGTTTAAATCAAAAAAAAATATTCGGACATCCGCTAGAAGCAAATAATTATAATTAAGTTAGCAGTGTATAATTATTTTTTTCAAATGTAAATTTAATTAGCTTAATTTTTAGCATTTTTTTCTCCGCTGATTTTTATTGTATCTTATAAATTTACTGAGTTTGTCCGATTTCTTTTCTTTCCATGTTTTCATACTTCTTGTTTTCATCGCTTTTTGAAGCACATATGCATTTTGTTGATTTTGTAGCATAAATTGATATTCAATTATGTCTCGAAGTTTTCCATAATGGAATTCTGCATCTTTTTCCAATGCTTTATTGAGATGGTATGTTAAATTATTTCCAAGTCGATTTTGCCCAATCGAATCAGCCAAAACTCTGCATGAAAGAACCATAATGATCGAGATAAACATTTAATTTGTTTTTTAATTAATTTGATGGAAACTTATGAAAAACTTACTTTTATATATACACATTCATGTACACATATATGTAATTTTATGTAGATTTATGGAAACTGGAGGGTGAAAGAGCAATTCGACAGTGATATTTTAAAATTATAAGCGCCCACGATTAATTAAAGTCGATTTATTAAGGCAAAATTCTCATCACTTTGAATCCTTGATTTTAACGAAAAAAACCTTGCATGTCTCCCAATATTCCACCTTAAATCGTCAATTTGGTCATCCGATGAATGTCTCGGTCCGCATAGGCCTTATTTACGAAACATTTATGATTAGAACATTATCAAATATATTGAATCCGAAATTAAATTTAAATAATAATAACCTCGTTAGTACATATTTTAGCACATCTTCAGCACAACCTTTTAAGTATTGCCCACATATATTTTTACACACAAAGTCAAGTTAAAACTCTGGATTTCGCACTAAGAAACAGACAGTGCCCCCTTTAAACCTTAAGGGGGTAGCAGCGATGTGGCAGATTGGTACATTTTTTCGGAGGGATTTATGAAAGAAAAAAAATGTGGAAATTTATTTTTTTATTTTTTATCTTTAATAAAAGTGTTCATTTTTGCAAACGTTTATACTTTTAATTTCTCAACATATTTAAGTATCTGTAAAAATATCAAAAATCACTTTTCATTTCCAACCATTTCCAACCTGACCCAGTGTGAGAATTTTTTTTCGGGCAATATTTATAAACTTTAGGCATTTTCGGGTGTTATGCGCTAATTAGTGGGAGAATCATTATCCATGTCAAAAAGTTTCCTTGATATGAAAGTTTTTTTTCCATGAAAAAAAGAGAAAAACAGCTTTCTAGGAAAAAAAATTGACCTTCAATTGCGTTTAAATATTGATAAATCTCCTCACTTTGAAAAAAAAGTAGCCAATAATACCCGAAATTTAATTAAGATTTCTGGAAAAATAAATTTTTTATAAATTGCGTGCCAAATGGCACAAACCGGTGTCACACAAGTGTTGTAAATGTTCATCAGTAGTTCAGAAACAATATTTCGATGACCTCATCGGTTGAATACGGAAAGTAAAATAGATACCAAAATAACACAACTGATTCGGCTCATTTTCAAAAAGAATTCAAAAAAGCATTAAAAAAAGTTTGGACTTGATTTGCGAAATTTTTTCATGATATTTCTAAATAAAGTCGACAAAAAATGACAAAATGAAATGTTATGATTTAAACAGCAGTCAGAAAATATGTAACACATGCATGAAAAAGTTAAAGTGGCTATTTTTTTTCGTTTTTATTCAGATTAAAAAAATGAAAAAAATTTTGGTGAAAATGCGTGAAATTTAATTAATATTTTGAATTTTTTTTGAAAATTTTACGAATTTAAAAATAATAGTTCGAACTCAAATCTTCCTTAAATAGATAAAAAAAATTTTAAGAGCTGATACATTATTCTGGTTCAGCTAACGATAATAAGCACAAAAAAATAACCAACTAATTATTTCGTAACTTAAATTGACGCCAGTCTTCCACATCGCTGCTACCCCCTTAAGGTGTACCGTTGGCATTTGGAAGATCCCTTTGTTAGGATCATTATTATTGACGGGTGGTTGAGAGTATTTGAAAAATCGGCGACTCTTCGAAATAACAGTCGAGGTTTTGACGTTTTTAATGATACTATTTTCAAGTTTTTATGACACACAGTTTAACTGTAACGCACCTAAGAAAAAAAACTTTTATGCTCACGCGTACCCCCGTCAAATTTTGTATGCTAGCCAATACAATTCTAAAAGGCAACGTTCATCCTGCAATTTGATAATTTTATTTTTTTAATTCTTAGAGGAGATGTCGAAGTGAATTATTAAAATGTTCTTGCAAGAAATCGTACTTTTATATCATCTTTTGGTAGAAGAAGCGAGGCATGATGAGCAGGCTCCAAGTTTCCGGCTTTATGTATTATTCGGAAATTGTTAATAATATCTGTTGCAAAAATAAAGTATTCTTTTTTCTAATTTTCATAGAATGAAAATTTAAGATGGTTGAATTTCAACCGTTGAAGGGTCCTAATCAAATATTTAGCATTTTCAATCACTTAATTTTTTTAAAAAACTCATGATAAAACAAATCAATTTCATATTGTTATAACCAATGTTTACGATGACATCTGCGTCAATTGGCTGAGCAACCGCTTTATCAAATTTAAGTTTTGAATTACTTCCACACGCTGATTTTGAAGCCATCGTTCAAAACGAAGCCATCGTTCAAAACTAAGCATTGTAATTGGCTTGAGTATCCATAGCGTCGTACGGGAAAGACACCAAAAATGGGACATCTTTTACATACAAAATATTGCAAATAAATATTTAAACGTTTATCACGCCTTATCGACGTAACGTTATCGATTTTTTTTTAATTTTGCGAAAGGCGCTAGTAGCGCCGCGCTACCAAGCTTCATTTGGAAAAAATCCTGAATTTTAATTTTTCCTCTCTTAGGGACTAAAAACATTTTTAAAACTCCATATTCGTTAGACTTATAAACATAATAATAAATTTTATAAATTATTCAACAAAAACACATTTTCTGATTTAACATAATTTAAAAAAAAATAGTAATGTAGAACATACTACGGGTTGAGTATTTTTTTTCAATATGTTTGAGAAGTAAACTGCCTTCGATAAAATTTTTATCAGTTTAATTTACATTATATGTAATACATATAAAGCACGTTTTATTTCCAGATCGTTCCAGCTCTTTAAATTAAATCTTAAAATATGAAGTAAGTTTTAAGTATATGAAAATTGTTCCTGTGAGTGCCAATTGTTTCCCAATGCAATTTCGTAACCCCAAAGAAAAAATGCATACGCGAATATCATTCACGAATTTTCCGTCTTCGTCGAGAAATCGAGTTGGTTTGAAAAGATGCGGTTCAGGAAAAAAATCTGGATTTTGTGTTACAGCAGTCAGAGATGCTAATAAAAGTTTTAATAGTTAAAAAAATTCTAAAGTGAGAAAAAACTATAAAATCGATCATCAAAATAAAAATAAATGCAAAATACCTTGAATAGGGGCGCCTTTACGAATCAAATAGCCACCAATATAAGTGTCTTCTGTTGCTTTGTGCGGTAAAGAATCGGCAACATTTCGCCACCTTAAATTCTCGTGTAGAACAGAACTTACGACAAAGTTTCATAAATTTTTTCGAAATTTTTATAGAAGACATTCTAGATCGAAAATAATACTTGAGAACTTAAATCGAGCAGTCCGCAGTTCTTCTCATTATGAAAACTAGGACCCAAATCCATAGGATTTAATCCTTGACCCAGCCAAAGTGCCTCTCAGTAATTAGTAGCGTGTCCACACATTTATATTTTATATTATAGCATTTCTAATTGAGTTAATAGATTGCTCAAAATGACTACGCATATTTATAAAAAATCCAACCAAAAAGCTCGTTAAAATTGAACTATTCATATTATTTTTGGTTTCAAGAATTTTTTTGACATTCATTATAAGTTTTTAAATGATTTGATTCGGATCAATTTTATTTCGAATTTTTTCCGACCATGTATCATACTGTATCATACATGATGACCATACATGGACCATACATGGACCATACTGTATGACCCCGATTCATACATGATGTATGGTCCATACAGTATGGTTCATACAGTATGGTCCATGTATGGTCCATACAGTATGGACATTAAGAGCTATCTAAAAATCAAATCGGATAAGTCGTTACAGAAAGCCGAATGTACACTGTGTGGACACTTTATTAAGTACTAAAAGGCACTTTGTTTGAGAAGGATATTAACAATTGAAATAAGCTCTTTTATCATATGAAAAATAACCTAAAATTCTGAAAATTCACGTTTTATAGGAGTTTCTGATCGGTCAAAAGTGAACCAATCAAAAAACCGGATCAATTATTACCAACATTTTCCTCGTAATTTACTGACAAATAAACGATATAGGTTTTTTGGTTAATATCATATTTAACGCAATCTATTTTCTGCCACGACTCGTCTCTCCCAAAAAAGAGAAATTACTAAGGTATTATTTTCAAAATAGAAAAATAAATGTCATCGCGAAAATGCGAAAATAAATATCCCTTTATCACTTTTTGGTTAGAATGCGTAGCCACAACGTTTAAATCACACGTTAAAAGGAGTAGTGGCTACGCATTCTAACCAAAGTGATAAAGGGATATAGACCAAAGAATGCGCGCTGATTTTTTGCAATTTTTGTTGCCGCAAATTTATTATTTTAAATCGTCCGCAAGATTGTTGAGCGTTCCATTGTGTGCTCAATATATTTTTAACAGATATGTCACTGAATTTATAAAAATTAATCCTTGTATAGGGACAATCTTCCTTGATAATTTTCTCGTTTTTCGTTATGCAAGCCTGTATCTCTGCATAGCACTTTTCTTGCACTTCTGGATATGTGGCCAAGGTCATCACCAGCCAGCGCATAGTATTGCTGTACAGCGTTTTAAATATTTTCTCATTTAGTTGCCGATATATGAAATAGTTATCTCTCAACTTTTGAAAATAGTATTTGGGGGACAAGGTTACTTATTGAAATTATTAAATAACACAAAGTAAACAAATCTGATAAGTGGAATAATAGCCCAGCGAAGTAGAAAAAAATCGGCTGAAAATATTTTGTCACCACGGTGAATCCATCTCAAAGAAACTTCAAAATGAGCCACGAGAAAGCAAGATACATAACATTTTCATATAATCAAGGATTTTAAACAAAATTCGTCTTTTTGCTCTCTAGGGCCTAAAGTCTAGGCTAGAGACTCTAGCGATAACTGACATCTGCAATGAAAATTTTATGTCAGAAAAATACAAACTTCGAATTCATTTTCATAGGAGTAACCAAATGATTTCGACGAAAAATAAAACATTTTATAAATTTGCAGCTATCTTGAAGGTTGATTTTGGCTGACTAATTTTTCATAGTAAATTATAGGCATTTCGGAAATAATCGACTCCGTTTTTTCTCATGGTTAGGAATATGGTTAGCTAGGAACGGCAAAATTTTGTTCGCTTGAAAGTTTTTTAATTACTACTACTTTGTTCAAATTGAAGCCCTTGAAAAAATATCACGTTGAGTACAAAATCATTTTTAAAAAATTATCAGTAGCTACAATTCCCTGGGATTTTTTTGATGTAGTTTTAGACGAGTGATATCCATATTTCACGACCTGATGAGTTTAGGTCATTTAAGAACAAAAAAAATAACAAAAAAAATTTGACGTTTTTGGTGGTGCTAAGTCGATTCATAATAATTTATCAGCTACTGCTCAAAAACAGTTTTTCATTTCTAAGCAGTAGCTGATAATTTTAAAGAAATTTTTGTACTAAACCCACCGAGGCATAGAAAAAAAAGTTCCCCTTTCAGGGGGGTACAATTTGCACACTCACAGCACCAAAACGGTTCATTTGATTTATAAAATTTCTATATTGAACTATAATTTTGGGAACTTAATTTCAATATTTAATTTCTGATAAATTGAAAAAAAAAATATTTTAACTTTAAAAAATTTGAATTGAAAAAAGTTGGTAAGTTGAGTCCTCGCCACATCATCAATTTTCAAAAAGTCACTCCCAAAAAAATTTCTGCTCCAATATGTCTAGGATGCTAATTTTTTTCGCAAATCGTACTCAAAACACTTTTAAGTCTTGGCTAATTTTAAAATTCAACTCCAGATTGGAGTCAAAAGTTACTTTTTCGGAAGTAAGACTTAAGGGGGTAGCAGCGAGTGGCAGATTGGTACATTTTTTTCGGAGTGATTTTTGAAAGAAAAAAATGTGAAAAATTTTTATATTTTTTTATCTTAAATGAAAGTGTCCATACTGCAAACGTTTATATTTTTAAAATTTTTACATACTTAATGATATCTGTAAAATATCAAAAACCACTTTTCATTATGACTTCATTTCCAACTTGACCCAATGTGAGAATTTTTTTGAAAGAATATTTATAAACTTCAGACATTGTCGGGTGTTTTGCACTAATTAGTGGGACAATAATTATCCACATGAAAAAATTCCTCAATATGGAAGTTTTTTTTTCAATGAAAAATGGATAAAACAGCTTTTTAGGAAAAAATTGACCTTCAATGATTTATATTGAGTTTTTAAAATATAAAAAAATGTCCTGACTTTCAAAAGTTAAGTAGCCTATAACACCCGCAATTTTATACAGATTTTTTAAAAATAAAGTACAATTTTTATAAATTGCGTGCCAAATGGCACAAACGGTTTCACAAGCAAGTGTGTAATTTCAACAGAAGTTCAGAAACGATATCACTTGACCCTTGCATCGGTTGAAATACGGAAACCAAATTAGATACCAGAAAATTCACAAGTGATTCGTGCCTGATTTTTTACAGAAATTTCAAAAAACTACTAATTAAAATTTTTGGACTTGATTGCGGAAAATTTTCATAATATTTCTAAAAAGAGTCGACAACAACAATGACAAAAAAACATTTCATGATTTTCAAAACAGCAGTCAGAAAAATTAGTAAACATGCATGAAAAAGTTAAAGGTGACTATTTTTTTCGTTTTTATTCACAATTTCAAATTAATCCAGAAAAAATTTGGACAAAAATTGCTTAAAATTTTCATAATGCTTTGAATTTTTTTCGAAAATTTTACGAATTATAAAATAAAAGTTTGAACTCAAATCGTTTCTTAAATAGATAAAAAATGATTTAAATGAGTTAAATACACATTTATTGTGGTCAGCTAACGATAATAAGCACAAAAATAAACAACTAATTATTTTCGTAAATTAATTACGCCAGTCTTCCACATCGCTGCTACCCCCTTAAGGGGGTTCTGAATGTGAATTGCTGTAATTGCTGGGTATTTAACCACTTTTCAAAGTCTGTAACTTGTGATTAAAAATCAACAAAAAAAAATATTATTGTTCTGTAACACATTTTCATGATTTTTATAAACCTAAAAATTTTTCTCATTAGTAACAAATTCGTAAATCGTATTACGAAACGAGTTTTAAAAATGCACAATTTTTGCCCAGCAGTCAAAAACTCGAGCAGGTAATATACGAATTAATAACAGTCGACCAACTACAGTTAACCCTTGTGAGCACAGAGCCACATTTGGCCCAGCATACCTAAAACATCGAAAAAGACAAAAACTGGATCGAGGAATCTTTTTGTTTCAAATACATTATAAAGAATTTAGATTCGTTTCAAGAAAAAATTGAATTTTTTTTCGAATGTTTTGTTCCGGCATTACGGGGAGTTGATTTATCAGGATTTTGAGCCTATGTTTCACTTCCGTAAAAATTATTCGAACTGGACATACAAATCAAATGTGAGATTAGCCAGTTTTAGGAAAGTGTTTGTGAATGCATAACAGTTAAAATAAAAATTTATTGGTATCTAGGGGCAGACATTTTTCTTAGGAAGTGAATTATCTAAATTTTCAACTCAAGTAACCCATGAAAAATTTAGTTATATAAAAGTGAATTTAACCAATCAACAATTGTCCACAGTTGTACTTCATTACCATATTTACTCGAAAATAATAGAAAAAAATGCCATTATCTGCTTTTATAGGGAAAAATAAACATTTTTTCATCAAAAATCATGATTTTTCAATCAAAATTTTTGACTTATATATTATTAATTTTGATTTATGAGATATAAATCAAAGCGGACAAAACTATGACGTAGGCAGATTCTTGTGCATTGTTTTCGACAGGAAAAAAAATTGTAAGAGACAACTGTGACGCGTGAGCACGTGATATGGTCACCTTGCTTTTCTCACTAGTTTTTCTAGAACTCAAATTAAAATTCTAGATAGATGAAATGTCGAATGCAAAAATATGACCTTTTTCACTCCTTATGCAGACAAAATTAAAAATTCAACTGCCTTAAGCTTTCTGTGAACAACATTCAAAGTAGAGCCACAATTGTGGCTCTGGTGCTTGGCGGAACTTTTTTTATATGCTCAACAAGGGTTAAAGAGATAATTAGTTTACGTTGCAGGTGATTCGTAAAAATGAAAAAAAAAAGAGACTTTTCGTTAAACAGTGCAAAATCTCTCTTATATATATACCTCTCTTTATTTTATCTCTCTTATATTATAATCTCTCTATATTAATTCCTACTACAGGCTTTGTGAAGGCATTTATTGTCTAAAATATTTTCGCTTTAAATAAAATCATTTTAATGATATATGGATTCAACGCGCCCTCAGAGTACAAATCCTAACTATTTGAACATTGCGAGATCTGGATTTTGATTGGTGATAATTTCAATACTTGACCAATGAAATCGGCGTATTCCTTATTCAACGGTTTTGATGGGTGCTAAATCTTGCGTTGTTTGTATCATCAATAGTAGGATTTGTACTCTGAGGGCCGTTGATCCATATAGTTATATGGATCAGCCCTGTAGAGTATCAAATCCTAACTATTTGAATGATACAAACAACGCAAGATATTAGCACCCAATCAAAACCATTGAATAAGGAATACGCGATTTCATTGGTCAGATTAGGAAATGATCAAACATCAATATTGCTCAGATCTCGCATTTTTCAAATAGTTAGGATTTTCACTCTGAGGGCGGTTGATCCATATTATCATTAAAAATGATTTTTATAAGCGAAAATATTAAGCAAATAAAATGCTTACAAACTATAGTATGGAATTTATGTTAATTGACATTGAATTTATTATTGATCAAACAAAGGGCGTGCACGCTACTCCTTTGATAAGTCAAGTGTTATTATAAATAAATAATAAGAAAGTCTTATTTCTGTTCATTATCGCAGTTAAAAATTTTTTAAACATATTTGCTCCTGCTCAATTTTTCACGGAGAAGTTTAATTTTGGCATTTATAATTAATAAAAGTACGAATTAATAAAAATTTTTAAAATAGTCATATTTCGATAGAAGATCTAAAAATAGATTACGTGGGCGAAAAAGAGCATTATAATTAGTTAAAATCGATTCCTAAGCCCCGATTTGACCTGAGTTCAATATTTTGTTTGTTCAATTTATCAAATAGAGAAAGGTTGACTTGTGCAAGCAAATTTACAATGAGAACCCCCTTAAGCGAAAATCCCCTCGCTCTCGCAATTCAACTCGTCATCAAAAATTTGAACCTTTTTTTCAGAAAAAATTTGGGTGAAATTTTGAGATTCACATTGTTGAGTTTTAAAATGTATTCAATAGAGAGCTTTTTTAAATCATTTTTTCATCATTTTTGGCTGATTTAAAGTGACTTTACCCTTTCAAAAAGGTATATGCATCGGAGGGTTAACGTTATATTTTTTCACGGGCTACAATTTGAATATATTTATAAAAAAAATTAAGCAAAAAAATAATGTACCGTTTCTTCTTCACCTTAAAAATAAAGAATGTTCAAATTCACTGTTTATATAAAACGCCCCTCAACGTATCACTTGCACCTAAATACAATGCAACAATCGTAAAAGCGACATGAAAAGCTGTGATATCCGAATTTGTCTCAGCTTCGATAAGCAGCATATCTAATAAAATATTATCAAGAAGAATAGTATAATGATTTTTAACCTAAATAATCTCTCGGTTCTTCCATATCAAGGCCCACTCTGTGTTCTTTTATATGATCGTACATGATTTTCACAAATCCATCAGGTCCAAGAACATCCTTTAAAAGGTTTTTCAGCATATCTCTGGAAATAACATTTTCTGAAATTATTCTGCTTTTATAATTTTAATTTCTTATGCAGAAGAAAAATTAATTATTATATTTTTAAATCAAAAATTCCAAACGCAAATTTAATAATATCGAGGGATACTAGCTCAGTCTTTGCTTCTCAATTTATATTTTCGATGCAAACCTATCTGATCTACGTTAATCATTGTCCGATTATATCTCTATCTAAAATTTAAGATGTTTTAAGTAAATCTTACTTAATTTTTGGCTGGCATTCCGCGTCCGCGATTGATCCGCGTTTGATCAATGAGAGCACCGGAAATAACGATGTTGAGCAATAAGAGGTTCCGAAATAAGTTCAAACGCGAACGCGAATCGCCAGGCTTAGAGATCCCGATCTGGGATATATAATATATCATATATTATGAATTTTATACGATTTTTATATGAAAAAAGTTATTTTCTAAAGTATAAAATTCTCATAGATCAGAAACCCTACAATAAAAATTGATTTCGTCGACCATATCGCAACTGCCGGAACCATTTTTTTCTTAAAAGGAAGCTTGGAGTCAATTCAGTTATGACTTTGGAGAGATAGATATATTGTAAATTCTCAAAGAAAACCTTTACACAATGAACCAGTTTCCTGAACGTTGCATCTCGGAACTCATATTGTTTCCCAAGAGCAAATCCAGTCACTATTTATTGGTATTTAAATGAGAACTAATTACTAACAAAATATACATACAGCCCAACCGTTCCCGCCCGCCTAAAAAACAGCTATTTGACTACGGCTCGAAACTTCGGACACAAAAAAATGGCAGCCGAGCGCTCCCTAACTTAGCTGATGTAATCGAGCTACGAAAGCGATCATTTTCGACAGATTCAAATCTTGAAGGATGTCCTACTTTGTGAATATTCTATTTTCGGAAACATGTGTTTTAGAACAGATTTTTTATATTTATTTAGCTTTCATTCTAACTTTTTGAAATTTCTGGAAAATGGTGGTTTCGAGAGCAAAAAAATTTCAAGTTCATAACATTTGTACTAAATATTCTGAACAATCATAAAATGACAAAGTCGAAATTCCTCCATATTGAGGGTTACTACAGTGGGTGAGACCAAGTGGGCAAAACAGTGAGCCAAGGGCAACAGTGACTCACAATGGCAACATATTTCGCAATTGATTTTTCGAGACTATGAGACAATGGGCAACACTCTGAATTTGGTAATTTTCTATGGTATTTTTTGATTACACATAATTTTATAAATTATAATAATTAAATGATATATTTTGAAATTTTACAATATAGATTCTTAAATTATATATCTAAACAAACTATCGAAAAAGTGTTTAAGTTTTCAGGAAAATACATGTAAAATTACAAAAAAAATCGGACTAGTGAGACCAATGGGGCAATACCCTTCGTGTGAGACCAATTGGGGAACAGGACCAAGGGCAACTTTTTTGAAAGCGCTCATGTGTTGCCCATTGGTCTCACCATGTATCTATTAAGTCTTCGGTGTGAAATTCAAAAAATTATATTTAAAAGATCAAAATAAAATATATATTTGAACGATTAAAACATATGAGGTGGGTAGGGTAGTGTCTGTGAAAAATGTTTTTCTTAAAGTGAGAGTACTATACTAATTCGACGAAAAAAAAAATAGGTGATGGTTTGGCGGCTTTTCGTAAAACAGTGTTTTACCCCCTCCTCAGCCCCCGGCCCCCGGCGGCCCCGTCAGCGCCCTGCCCCGGCGTTTACTCAACCGGCGCGATTAACCAAAAATCCTGGGAAATCTGTAAAGAAATTAGTTCTGAATAGAAATCACACTTATCACCATTACTTTGATTATTTTACATTGTTGGTAAGCTATAATGATAATTATTGAGATTCACTAGCCTCGCATTGCGTAGACTAAAAGTAGTAAAAATACAAGTATTTAATTCACTACGCGACGCTATCAACATTCATAGATCATTCCATAAAACCTCACTCTCTTCGGCATAATCGCATCATCTTTCTGAATATTCTGCGTCCTCTATACGACTAGACTAGATCTTATAAGCTGAAACATCAATGTATGACTACTTTCATTATATATACAGATTTCTACCAAACAGAGATGGTAGATTGAGTCACACACACAAAGAGAAAGACTTCAAGTAGAGATGATAAAATTGCAGAATGTGATGATTGTACATTGGTGTCAACTATCAATCGAGGCGTTGCTTCAATCAAATTAACGTGTATTGCTACAATACTGGTCTTCTCTTGATATGGATGCTCACGCCCCTGGTCTATTCACGTCCTCGAGCCGATTCAAACAGAAAAAGCACTGAAGACTATTTCAGTATCCGACGGCTGAAAATTAAATATTGAATGCAGGTCCGGGCGCAAACCGCAGTGCGATGGTGGAGATTGATTTACTTATAGGAGTGGGCGGTGATATCAGTTCTCAGGCTTCAGTATATATATAAACTTTTAATCTTGCAATGAAATCATGAAATTCCATGCATATGTTACGTACAACCCAAACATAAAGTTATCAAAACAAAAAGCGATATAAGAACTCTAGCGCCGAGGCGTGTCATATACATTCGACAAAGATGAATTAAAAAAACAAGCGGCATATACATTGTAGAGAGCAAAAATGTAATGATTAGCGAGCTCTCAAATGCACCAGGGTAATTGAGGTTGTGAGAGACACACTAGGGAGCATCAAATTCAATGTAAACGGCTAGAGTCTCTCCGTATTAATATATATAACGAGCACCCGCAATACAATATCAGCTGATAAGAGACATGCGACATCTATGGATCACAAAGTGTCGGTGAAGAGGAGATGCATGATATGCGGCGTGAGGAGGGAATAGCTATTGTCTATGCCTTAGCGTCAAGTTCAAGGTATCGTCTGATAGATTTTTGGCTGGAGGGGGCAGGCTTTCAGTATACATAGCGAACCGACCCAGCCTTGAGAGGCGCATGCACTAAACGAGAACGAAAGCCCGAGTGGTGTCTATGTAACTGTCAATGTCATGACCATAATTTTTAGAGAGTCAATTTAAGGTACAAACAGCACGGCTCGCGTTGTGTGTATCCAAAATTCGAAAAATAAGTTATCATGCGAAAAGTGAAATGTTGAACCAATTAAATATAAACATTCAATTGAAATAATTTCAAACGTCTATACAGATGGGTAGCGCAAGAAAATTGAAATAGATTATATTAATTTTCGGAAAGTATTTAATCGCTCGGGTTTATATAACATTCTACCATTATTAAAGTAAAAGTGAATAGTTAAAAATTAAGCAGGACCTCACAATAACATTTTAATCGCTCATTGGAGAGACAACGCAAAGAGTATTAACATCTTTTTTAATAGTTCTCAGTAAGTATTGATAATTTAGGAGCCACCTTTTAGTGTGGTCGATTAACCGTGAACGACACACAACGTCAGGCTGCAAATTGAAGGACTAAATCGATCATGAATTATTTCCTAATGCCGGCAAATAGTCGCTAGTGCTTCAGGTACTTTCGGTGGATTCTCACTGATACACTGTCACACTCCGGTCTGAGCCGCTAATCATGACGATAGAACAATTCGGGCTGCACTGAGATCACGTAGCGGCTTCTAGTGCACTCCAGAGAAATTGAGATGATATACAAGAGTTTCGAAAACTATGGTAGAGAGCTAATAAATTTGGATCTCTAGAAAATGAACAGAAAGAGCACGAGCGTGCGTAGTAGTACATCCCACATTAGTCTAGTGTTACGACCAAGACTAAAAATGAATTGAGATACATAAGTGCATACACTAAGGACGACATCCATCGAACATCTACCGAGAAACAACACAGAGCATCCTATGATCGCAAAGACAGATTATCAATCATATACAGTCTCTAGCGTGGTCCATGTTGTCGAACAGCTTAGAATAGTCAGTATTCATAGGCCATACTCACATATATCCAGCTGCCCATAATTCTTCTCTGACATCGGTATTCAGAGTATATAGACATAATCACTAACGCATCGATAATTGTTACGCACAAATTTTCTGGCGGCCTATACATCGGTGCACAACGCATGCGGTGAAGCCCTCTCGCTATGTCTGACATACGTATGCATCGCTTTCGTCAGCGCAGCCATTAATTACAATCTGATAGTAAGGGTAGACGGCCTGGACAGTGACTAATCGCTTTCACTGAATGCTTCTCGTGTACGAACGTGATTCGAGCACAGTAGTGAAATGACGTAGTTTGTTGTGATTGACGTTGTAGCGGGAAGAATTGAGGTGCTGTCCATCGTATATCGCTTTGATGCCTCGTACGTGAATCTAGCGCGAGCTATTCTGACCTTCAACATTTATAATACCACCTAAATATCCGATAGACGAAGAATATAGCTCATTATATCTCTTTTCGTTCTCAATACTCTGATTAGCAATGACGATTTGTACTATCCGAGCAGAGTTCTTAATAGTATGTGCTACGAGAAACTGTCCACAATAGTTGAGATTGATACACAGACAAAGGCTTTTCTAAATAGTTAAGAATATCCTAACATAATATATATGCTAAGTCTACAAAATCATTCACCAAAAGTCATACATACTGAAATTGACAACCTCCAAGCGTAATACTATGAAATAAGTATAGAATGAATACGGTTCACGGAACAGTCGGAGCACGTAATATGGATACTGGAGTAGACATGACATTCACGACGATTAACCCCTCGAGTGTGAGAGGGTTAAATACTAGAGATCTATAAACAGAAAAAATATTTTTTTTTTATTATGATCTTAAGCCAACGAAAACAAATTTCACGAATAATGTTGGCATAATATTGTCACTGAAAACTTAATTGGAATGGATGTTGGCTACTATAGACTAGGATGATTTCTAGAATATATATATGCAGTTCATCCACAGCACATACGGGATATCCGTTCTTATATCAATGTCTGATCTGCCAAAAGATAT
The DNA here is from genome assembly GCA_004367855.1 of Oikopleura vanhoeffeni. Lineage (NCBI taxonomy): Eukaryota > Metazoa > Chordata > Appendicularia > Copelata > Oikopleuridae > Oikopleura > Oikopleura vanhoeffeni. Next base: position 167,928 of record SCLH01000591.1, on the reverse strand, counting down.
GGCCGTTCGTTTTACGATCAAGCCTTAGAATCAATTCATGACTCAGTCAGTCAACTCTTCATTTGCTCTATTAATCTTTCCATTTTCTAGAGGAGAGTCTTTTATGAAAGGTGCATAGTAACGAGAGCGAGTGAACATGCTGGCAACACGCATATAAAGACACTAAAATTAACAACACAAAAAGCTAGTATAATCGCTCAGAGATCAAGCACAGCCACAAGTCCAACACTAGGTAATCGCATAAAAAAACTCACAGTTAGCGCAATAATCCCAGCCTGAAGATATACTTAAAAACATTCTATATAGTGTGGATGTAGTATATCGGAGGCGAGCGCAGAAGTCAATTTACGGGCTTAAACACAATGAATTATAACGTAGATGCAGACATGTTGCATCAAAAGATAGATATTGAGAGCTCAAAGACTGAGCTAGCTATTCCCTCGATCATATTCAGTGGCAATTTGCGAATTGCGATGAAATTTTGTTGGTCATTTTAAGAAATGATACATAAAAGGAATTTTGTCCATCATAAGTCTGCATAGACAGAAACGAAAATAGTGCGTAAAAACCATAACAGGCAGAAATAATTTCGAATACTGATCGAGTCGTTCAGCTGAGAGCCATGACTGATCCTAGTCAAGATACCTCAATATGGATGCTACAATATGACTAGAATGGATTTCCGGATGATGCTATACTTAATTGCACAGGATAGTTGAGATCGCGTGTAACAGTATAGCTCAGATTACAAGTAACACAACAGAGTGAGTAGTCACACACATAGATGGAGACCACACGAGTAAGAAGAGGTCAGATATATGAGCTATTAATCAGAGTCATCATATATTCCTTGATATAGCAAATGGATATTATTAGTTATTTGCCTTGTCGTAGATATACGATTGAGAATCTTGAGTCACATATAATTGACGTGATAAATCATACAGACTACCATACATTGTACGTCTGTTCAAGATCTCAGCTTGAGTATTTACAAAAGATATATGCTATAGTATTGAGAAGATGATCCATGCGTGAGTACATGCCTGATGGAGCGTTGATTTTCTATGAGTGACCAACACGATTTAGATCAAGTAAATGTTGAGAAGGCAGATAATAATAGAACGACTACCACTTGATTTAAGCCATGTTGTAGAAGATAATTTCACACTGGAGACGGTCACTTTTAACTATCATGTAATGGTGTGCCGTGTATATCTTAATCACTGTAATATTATAGTAATTTTAAAAAGACAGTTGTAAGAGGGTAGATAGCACCGTGGATCGAGAATTCATACCCTTATACAGGCGTAAGGATGCGGTATAGATACCTGTTCACAATCTGGTCAATGTATACCCTTTTAGCGTGTAACAAAGGTAATGAGTACAGGACCATTAAATATACAAGATATCCACACTACTAGTCTTCGCTCAGTAAAGGAGATAAAATAGAGATTAGAAGTATTAAGTGGACGTCTACTTTAAATACTCCATCGCAATACTCAAGAAAGTCGTATAAAACTTCTAATTCAGATGTGCAATGCGTATCGAATGGAATAAAGTAATCATAAACACAATTGATTCTGATCTGAGGGGATAGCCATCTCAACACGGATGCGATCGGAGATTGTCTTAATTGGATCAGATGTGACAGCTACATGTTATCTCGGATGAAAAATGGCTCGGAATTCAATTATTGTCTGCAGATGACATCAAAGTAGGCAGAATGTTTTCTCCTTATCTGTAAGGAGTGCATCTGTCGTGTTCACTATTATGTGCATCTTCATTACTGTTCATCGTTCGATTGATCCACATTACATAGTAATTACGACCATAACAACATACCTTGATCGCACACAGGTAGTTAATCGGACGCTTAGCTCATAACTTCGAGACATATTTAAGCCTGAATTATCAATGCCTAAGAGTGCCGATTGTTCTGCCATAAGTGTGTAGTGGTCTGGATTTCGTGCATCTTCGCGATCATGAACTCTTATTAATTTAATGAGAATCATTGACCCATCCCGAGAAATACCTAATATATAGCATACGTGCTGATAAAAAGAGAATTCTATCAATTTTGAGTTGCTGATTACTACTCTCTGCAGTAACATATCTGTGGAGTTATATGAGTATAACCTTGATCAAAGATGACTCAATATGACATTAGATTAAGACCGTCCGACAATTCTGAGCAGCGGATGAACCAAATATTAGTGATGAATTGTTTTTGATATTATTTGCCTATCGAATATACAAGGGAGTTGCTAGGCAGTACTACAGTTAGACAAATCTCGATAATAGCATCTTGAACATCTGCTTAATTTATATTTACGCATACTACTAAAATTATACTTTGATTGCAATTTATATATTGAAAGCTCAACTCTCGTAGCTAAGTCATAACACATATCGATAAACGCAAAAAAGATTGTTATCTTCAGAGAGCATAATTCGTTGTGATCGGACTTCCGGAGAATCCTCCCCAGTAAGGAGAGAGATGAAGAAGAGACAGAAATAAATAGATGTCGAAGACAGAGTAGCGAAGAAAACCTGAATCAGAATAGATGCGGATCGCGGAACCCGATAACAAGACGTTTTATTGTCGTATTTACAAGCGCAATTTGTCTGAATCCATAGTTTTTATATTCACTCAAGAGTCATTATTGATTTACGACAAAAGGGACCACGCTCGTATCTTCGTGTAGGGCACGAAATATGGCACGAACTGATAAATATTTTGTGAACCGTACAATTAGCGCAGCACACTTATCAGTGAAGAACTAGCGCACAGTAGCTACCTCAGGACTAAATAGCGTATGAGATGGCTCTACAAGCACTTGAGTGTGCACATAGAATTGAGCAACTTGGCAGTCTCTCTGACGGCGTAGAAATGAGAAGTGGTAGACGATGTTGACGATGCGTCATCCAAAGAAGTCGAGAAGTTTCACAACGAACTCAGCTGGGAACGCACACACTAATAAAGTATATGAGGAAAATGGCACAATTAGAATCATCCACTGAACTATGAATTCATCGATCAACTTATACCAAATTACGAGAGATCGGAGTTAGATTAAAATAATTTGCGATCCCAAAAAGACTATAAATACGAGGGTCAGATCCAGCTACTATGCTGCGATTTCGACTCATGAATTATAATCCGATTCATCGATCGACGCCTAGTAAATCATAAAATAAAGCATATTTATACCAATACTAAAATCGACCACCGCTGTCGCAGTTATATAGCGTTAGGGCCTATATCAATTCGGGACACCAGTGAGTATATAAAACGCAATAAATTCCTATCTATCAAGCCTTAAAGAAAAGGCATTTTTAAAATAAAGAGACGATTTGCAAGACTGTACAGGGCAAAGATACTTTAAGGTGTACCTCTTTTTCTATGATATTGACCTCTGGCAACCTATCAGATAAGTAAGTCGTAAGAAGATCACCGTCAATGATGATCATCACTTAATCATTCGCCACTCTGTCACGCTAAAAACAGTATAGCCAAGCGCAGTGCAATCCAGACAATTGCGGGTTGAAAGTACTACCTGAGAGTCGATCGCACTCAGACCAATAACAAACCTGAAGTGCGACAGTTGAGAGACTCACAAAACATCGATTGAATGTGTAGTATTTGAGGCAAACTGAATGAGCTTACTGGACATGTTTGAACTAGTATCGTTAATCTGCAGTGAGTATCGTTGTATGTCAAAAATATATGGATAGCGAATTGAGATAACGATTTTGGGGCGGGGGGAGGAGGAGAGGAGGGGGCTTAGTATTTTTTTAGGCGTATTGTGGTTTAATTGATTTTTGTGACGCAACTATCAAATCACTTGTATAGATACCGATCTCATTCATATCTTAGTAGTCGCATATCTACTGTTTGAAAGCAAATCTATGTTATCGATTTCCACTGTAGAGAGAGGCGCACGCACAATCTAAGGTGCGGCAGATCATAGTCACGGTGATACATCCAGAGTCCCACTAGTTAGTCTCTTCTACCGAAATTTTTCGAACGAAAATTTGTTCTAGTCTTGACATAAAAAGCGATTATTCTAGCAAGTCTGTAACTAGTACATCACACAATTATTTTTGCAATAAGGAATCTGCTCGCCGCAAGCGGGAAATTTTGAGGTTTTATATTATCATCAGCACTGGACAAATTTCTGTTATAGGAATTACGGGAGAAAGGATGTCGGCTGGGCTCGGACTCATCTACTGGCAGAGTTTGACAGCTGTGTTTCGGGACGCAATTTTTTATATTCTCGATCTCATCAGAGTATATATGCACTGTTCTGCCCATCACAATCAAATATACAAATAATATTATACGTATATACAAACGTAAGTGCCACTTTGAGCTCACACATATAAGTAAAACGCCGCGTTGGAACTTTGATATTTGTGCTATTACATAAACATGGACTATTTGTAATAGAAGGCAAAACTTCAGATAATGGTACTGCGTATTCTACACCGTAAAATATATACTAATTCATCAGAATTAAGTTGAGACTGATTTATACGTCAAAATCGAACTTTCTAAATTTGCCATAAGTAAAAGTACAAATGAAGAAAACGTAATTTCTGCAGCATACGAAAAGCGAATGATGATTGATTCAAATCAATGATGTGATAGAGTTATAATTCACAATTCGAGGCTGCGAGTGATAAACGAGTCGACATTACCGTGAATTTCAGGATCGACCTCCCGGTGTAATGGCTTAGTGTATTAGCTTGTCATATATTAGAAATTTAAAGTATTTACTTTACTAGTCGATCACTCCATGGCGAGCGTTCAAGAGTAACATTGAAACTTACATAGGCACACACTGCTAGGCCTAGAGTATCCAAGCAATGCTCACTTGCCTCCCCGTCCCAATCAGATTTACCAGCCCTCAGCACATTTGTTGAATGCGCAATAAACTAAAAACAGTGACAGAGCTTTGTCCCTGCACAATCCTTATTACTGTCTATATTGTTCTTTCCAGTATAATTATGAATATAGCGTTAATGGTGAAAAGATGTGAACGATACAAAAAGAATCTCCGTAACATATGCAAGTCCATATGACTCTATCTAGATTTCACCCCGCTTATTTAAGAATATGCGAAGGGTGATTCAGACACCTAGAGAGGTCTTGTCCACAAATGAACCTAGAAAGTTATTATGGTCCTATGGTAGCCTCGCCATGGCGCCCTTGTACTAGATCCAGAAGAATCAAATATTCAGACAAACTAAAATGACCTACAATACTATTGATTTCTACGTAACTAATCCAGGGGGAAATCTAGCTAATGTCTCTGTAGGTCTTGAGACGGGAGTAATTCAGCCTGGTAACTATTTTACGTATCAAAGATGGGCTAAAGTACATTTCGCCAAACGCATACTCATGTCCTTATTCTATATAGAGTACTTTTACTGATCGCCGAGTGATAAACTAATGTATAGCGAAGTATAACAAAACTGACGGACAATTTTTGCACATAAGTATTATTAGTAACTATTTCTACATATAAACGCAATAACAAGAGAGCTATAAATTAGATAGTCATACGTTTAGTAGACAACATCTAAGTAGAACATAGAGATAGGAAGGTAATGAGCGATTCAGAGAATATATTCGCTAATATAGTCGTGACCCTAATTACACTCGGTCCTCGAAGATAAAGTGTACTGCATACTGAGCACTTTGGTCCAAATAGCTATAGGAATGAGCAAATATGTGTGTACACCTATACACATCAAGATTAGTAGAATAAGCGTAACGCTGAGATTTGACAGCCGTGTTTCGTTGATTCTAAATCATATTAGAGTTGATATAAACTAAAATTGAGAAACAAAAATAAGGTTCTACTTTATTATATATTGATAATGATCTAATGGCGGAAAAACTTTTAAGTGTTTTATGCAAAATTATCATACAATTATATGTGTTCGATATTCGAAAATATATGTTCTCAATCAAAAATTTTCTAGAAATACGCAATTATCTGAAAATTTATAGTCAGCGAGATGCATAAAGTCCTAGAGCAAATGATTGAGAAAAGTAGGAGTTACGAGGACTGAGGATCACTCAAAGCAATTACAATTAGCATGATATTTTGAGAAGAATTATGAAAACCAGTACAAAATTTTGCATCAAGAGTCCCATATCCGCGGGAGAGTCCGTATCTGTCTAAAATGCACCGACCCTTAAGATTAGGTTAACAAACCTTCCAGACCCCCTTAGCGGGTACCAACTTGATATGTGCGTTAGATGCACCGAGGACAGTCACATTTACATCAGTATGACATACAACATTTAATTACATGAATTAGGTATTGTGTCTTATTTTGATGGACGTAACTGAGTACGTCTAATGACGTTCATACAGCTAGGTAATTTCTGCAACCACTAACAAATATAAAGTGACTATATGGACTTGGTTACTAAAACTACATATAATATGCTAGTATTGCTAAGATAATTATATATACCTGTGATTAGAAGTCGGATAGATCCTCTGTATATGGCTAATAAAACATTTAATTTTATCTAAATATTCGTCAAAAATGTTGACATACACGAGATTACCAATATCCAAAGGCAGCTTCCCTTGCTAAATCAAAGCCTATTCTTATATATGATCTCTATCTCACGATTACTTTCATTTTGCATCCCTCAATGAAGTTCACTGAACGATAGATAACCGATATTATCTAAGCATAGAATTTAATAGAGCTGTACACAAATATTACGTCATTGAATATTTATCTTTATATGACAAAGCGCAATGCTTATAGTTACTCACTATATTGATAACTCTGTAACCAAGTCAATGTTTTTATATCAATAATATATTGATATATTCTGATATTTATATGAGTCATTTATTCAGAGAGATATTTAGTGACAACTAATCTATATAATAGAATTAATTAATCAGTTAATGAGCTGACTCAAGTTCCAAGTATTCATATTCGAACACGGTCTATAGGTTACAAACTGACAGAGTGATAACAAAACTCTCACGCCCACGTTTCTAGGCTAATACGATATATACTTAACAGCTTGCGCTAGTATTGCGCGAATCCTATCATGTCGTAGCAACTTGTATTTCCAAAACTTAAGAATGCCTGGACTCTGTAATAAGGCTCCATACATGTTTATCGAAATGATAATACGGGTTTGGATAGTCGGCGCTCACTGGTGCCTGTAGAATGCCTCCTCGCTCAACACGAGCATAATGCCTGTTGTGCTGACAAAGGAGGAGCCAGAGCCGAGAGTAGACGGAAAAGGCAGCTACATATTTTTAGTTTGGTAACTATTCTTTAAATGAGAAAATTATTNAAATCTTGAAGGATGTCCTACTTTGTGAATATTCTATTTTCGGAAACATGTGTTTTAGAACAGATTTTTTATATTTATTTAGCTTTCATTCTAACTTTTTGAAATTTCTGGAAAATGGTGGTTTCGAGAGCAAAAAAATTTCATATAAATTTGTACTAAATATTTTAAAAATCATAAAAATGAAAAGTTTCGAAATTCCTCATATTGAGGGTAATATACAGTGGGTGAGACCAATGGGCAACAGTGACCAATGGGCAACAGTGATACCAATGGGCAACATTTTTTCGCAGATTTGATTTTTTCAGACCTATGAGACCAATGGGCAACACTCTGAAATTTTTGGTAATTTTCTATGGCAATTTTTTTTGATTTACACATAATTTTTATAAATTTATAATAAATTAATATATATTTGTGAAATTTTACAATATAATTCTTAAATTTTATAATCTAGAACAAACTATCGAAAAACTGTGTTTAAGTTTTCAGAAAATACATGTATCAAATTAAAAAAAAAATCGGACTAGTGAGACCAATGGGCAATACCCTTCGTGTGAGACCAATGGGCAACAGTGAGAACCAATGGGCCAACACTTTTTCGAAAAGCTCATGTGTTGCCCATTGGTCTCATCCACTGTATATATTAAGTCTTCGGTGTGAAAATTCAAAAAATTATATTTAAAAGATCAAAATAAAATATATTATTTGAACGATTAAAACATATGAGGTAGGTAGGGGTAGTGTCTGTGAAAAAGTTTTTCTTAAAGTGAGAGTACTATACTAACTCGACGAAAAAAAATATTGGTGATGGTTTTGCGGCTTTTCGTAAACAGGTTTTCTTATCAGAGGGCGCCAAACTTGAAACTTAAGGTACATTTTTCATTGAATGAAATCAATACCAATGTTTTACTTTGATTATTTTAATTTGTCTATAATAAATTTGAGAACCAGATTCTGCGATCTAAAATGTAAATAAATATTTAAATACCCTTCAACATTCATAGATCCATTCATAAAAACATCTCTTGGGTCAAATCCAACTTCTGAATTTTCGTCCTTTATCGTCTGACAGACTTGTAGCGAAACAGCTTGTATCATTTCATTTATTCGATTTCTACCAACTAATTTTGATTGAGTCTATCTGAAGAGATGATAAAATTGAAAGTGTTTTGACTTTTTCAATCAACGTGAGTGGCTTAATCATTAACTGTAGTTTGCTATCAATACTTCTTTTATATGGATCTCAGCCCCGGTCTAGAAGCCTGATTCAAATCATGAAAAATGCATGAAGATGATTTCAGTATTCCCGTGAAAATTAGAATATTTGAATCAGGGTTCCAAACCGCATTGGGGGTGGAGATTGATTTATCTTTAAGGAAGTGGGCGTCGATATCTCAGCTTCAAGTATAATACTTTTTGATACACCAATTTTGTAAAGAATTTTCTGCCAAATTTTTTTACTTATAAATTTTTATTTTGTTTTGAGATTTTTTCAAGGAAAAGTCGGCTTTTCGGAGATATGAAATATAAGGTAAAACCAAAGAGATTTAAAATGAAAGGTACCAATTTTGATCTAGAAATGTTTTATAACTTTTAATCTTGCAAATGAATCTGAAATTCACATGCATTTTAGACAACCCAAGACAAAATTACAAAAAAACGGCGATTAAAATCTCTAGCGCCGGGCTGTGTCATTCATTTGAAGCATGAATTAAAAAAATCGCATATACATTGTAGGAGGAAAAAGTTTTTTAGCGAGCCTCTCAAAATGCACCGAATTAGCTGTTTTGACCACTAGGGGCATCAATCCAATAAAACGGCCTTAGAGTCTCTCCGTATTTATATATAATAGGCCCGCATGCCAAATTATGAAAAACAAATCATGAGAAATGAAGGAGAAGATGTTTTTTTGGTGTTTTTGAGGGAGACCTGCTTAATATCATTTCCTGAGCGTAAGTTCAATCATCTGATGATCTGAGTGGCAGGCTTTCAGTTACAAGCGAACGAAAGCTTGAGAAGGGCTCATGCACTAAAAGAGAAACGAAAGCCGAGTCGGTGTCTAGTGTACTCAAATTGGTATGAATCCATAATTTTTATTTAAGCAATTTGGGTACAAACAGCACGCTCGCGCTTTGTGTACCAAAATTGGTAAAAATGAAAGTTATATGGCGAAAAGTGAAATTTGACCAATTAAATATAAACATCATTGAAATAATTTTAAACGTCATCAGTAGGGTAGCCAAGAAAATTGAAAGATATATTAATTTTTCGAAAGTATTTAATCAGCTTCGGTTTATTATACATTCTACCATTATTCAAAAGTAAAGTTTGAAAAGTTAAAAATAAGAGGACTCAAAATTACATTTTAATTGCTCATTTTGGAGAACAACGCGAAGAGATTAACATCTTTTTTAATATTCTCAGTAAATATATATTTTAGTAGCAACTTTTTAGTGTCGATTAACCTGTGAACGACAAAACGTCAGGCCTGAAATTGAAGATAAGTCGATCATATTTTATTTTCCTAATGCCTATCCCTGTGCTTCAGGACTTTCGGTGGAATTCCTCAGCCACCCTTCTGACGCATAATCATGACCATTATTGAGACCAATTTGGGTGCACTAAGCACGAGCGTGCTTTCTGTACCGAAATTGATGTACATAAAAATGTAGATAAAAATTTTGGATCAAGATCAAGTTGGGTACAGAAAGCACGAGCGTGCTTAGTGTACCCACATGAGCTATGTATACTCAGGACAAAAAACGATTGATTAAAGTGCATACACTAAGGACGATCCCGGAAAACTACCGAAAATATAACTAGGTCCTATAGCTAAAGACATTTTTCAAATTTTTTCACCCTGCTGGTGCCATTTTGTTCGGAGCATTTTATGAAAGTCGTCATAGGGCCCATCTCCTATTCCACTGCCCAATTTTTCTCTGCCATTTGTTGCCTTCACTAAAGTGTCATTTTTTCCCAGAATTTTTTCGGCCAATTGGTGCACTCCGCGGTCGATTCGTTGGTCTAGATCATATCGAGCCATTTTATCTGATATGAGCCGAGATGATAATTCTCTTTTACTGAAGGCTTCCTCGGAACGGATTAAATTGAATAATTATTTGTGTGATTGATTTTAAAAAAAACTCAACTCGCAGCCCGTACGTCTGCGCAGCTGTTTGAACTTTTAACATGGTTGATCGACCAAATTAACGATAAACTTTTTCGCCAATACCTGATTGTGCGTTTTTTTGTCATCACCGTTTTTAATTACAGAACCTGTTCTCAAATGTGAGTATTATCTACAGACAAAGGTTTTTTAAATATTAAGGACCCTAATTTAGGGTAAGTTATCAAAATATCACGTGACCGTAATATTTAGAAATAAGATATGCTTCAAAAGTGAAAATATGATATAGAGCTCATTCGAATAACCTCGGTAAGTCTAATTACACTTTGATAACGAAAACTTAGTGATTTGTATGAAAATTAATTGATTTGGCTATAAGCTGATGATTTCTAGTAATAACAGTTCTTAAACAACTTATTTTTTTCAAGTTGATTTTCCAAAAAAGGTTTTTATCGATAAGCCTATATCTAACCTCATTCTTTCTTGAAAGGTGATAAAAAGTCACTAATAAACGCAATTAACACAAAAATTAAACACAAAAAAGCTATATAATTTTCAGAATTCTGACATCCACAAATAACTTGAGTAGATCTAATAATTAAAAACTCAATCGGTGATTTATTATCGGGCTTTTTAAGAGTGGAATGAATCAAGAATTGTCTGAGATGTTCCAAAATTTTTTGCCACAAACTTTGAACAAAGACGAAAATGGCGTAAAACTCATAACCTGACGGGTCGTCAGTGACGAACTGACTGATGCCGTCAATGTCTTCAGTTGGGTCCTAAAATATATAATTTTCCGATATCTTACTTAATTGTCAGAAGTTAATTCCGTGTCTTTATAAGTTCATAGTCAGCAATCACAACGGCATTAGTAAAATAGTGCGAGCCCCAGAATAAAGAAGGTCGAAATATTTTCGGCAAGGAATTTTCTTTTTTTGCTTTTGAGATAACTTTGAAATTTTGGTCCTTTGTACTGATGAATACACATAAAAGAAGATCTCCTATTTTTCAAAGAAAATTAAGTATTAGAAATTTGCAGAATCATGATGATTTTTCTTGTGACCAACACGATTTAGAATAAGAAATTTTAGAAGCGAAAAATAAGTACCATTTTGATAAGCCTATTTTGTAGAAGATTTTCCACTGAGTTTTTTAAACTTTCAGGATTTTTATTAGATTTTTAAATTTTTTAAAAAAATCAGTTTAAGGGGGTAGTAGATCACGAATTCATATCCCTTTACGAGGAAGGTAGATATTTTCTAATCTGGTCTAGTACATTATGTACTTTAAATAGTAATGTACTAGACCAAATTATAAAATATCTACCTTCCTCGTAAAGGGATATAATTAAGTTTGAAGTATTTTGTAAGTCACCTTTTATAATAATATCCAATATCTGAAAGTGATTAGATCTTTTGTTAGATTTAGGGATGGATGGGATAAAGAATAAAAAGTCGGTCAGGAATGCATCTCATTACAATCGTGCCTAGTTCAATGTCTACATTTTTAATCTCTGAAATTGCGGAATTCAAATTTTTGCGAATGAAACTTACAATTTTTTTCCTTAACAATTGTGGGCACGCGTTTTTTTATTGCTTCAAGGTCAAATTGATTCCAACTTGATGCTAAAAATTATCCAAATGTTAATCAGCTCCTTCCAAAGTGGATAATAATGTGGTGGTGGTGTTGTGCTTTCTCGATCATGAACTTTTAATTTTAGAAAAATGAAACCCAATAATCCAATAACCAACGCATAAAAAACGATCATCTTTTTGGCTTATTCTACCCTGCAGTAAAACTGTGGTATTTTGTAATCCTTGTCAAAATAATATGTTAGATGAAACCAATATTTTATGATGATTGTTTTTTTATTTATTTGCTATCAAATATAAGGAGGTTGTAGGGTCTACATAACAAATATTTTGCATCTTGAAACGCTTATAACTTTTATTTACCAATAATAAAAACGGTTCAATTTTATATTGAAAGCTCAGAACCTCTAGAGTTCAGTAAAATATCGGTAAAATTGTTATCTACAATTTGCTGTATCACTTTCCGAACCAGAGATCGGCAAACCGATATGAAAAACCTGATCAGATTAGATCGGATCGAGGAACCCGATAAAAAGAGTGTTTTTCGTAAACAAATTTGTCTGAATCCATATTTTTTTATTTAGATCAATTTGATTACGACAAGCACGCTCGTATCTTTCGTACACAAATTGGCCGAAATGAAAAATATTTTGTGACAAATGCAACGTCGTGAGTATGCGTCATAAAGATGGTCGAGAAGTTTCACCGACTTCACTGGAGCACAGTAATAGGCATGAGGAAAATCACATTAATATCGGATCGACTGATCTATGAATTTCAATCGGATCAACTTATACCAAAATTACGACTGAATCGGATCGGATTAGATGAAATAATCGGATCCAAAGCTATCAATACAATCCGATATAATGCTGCCGATTTCCTCATAATGTCGATTCCTCATCCGCTGTATTATCATAACATATTTTTATAAATAAAATCGACCTCCTGTCGAATGCGTTAGGGCCATTAATGGACACCATGAGTTATAAATAAAAATATATCTATCAACCAACTTTCAAGACCTTCTGTTTTCTTTTGAAATTTGCTTGGCCACCCTACTGATGACGTTTAAAATCACCTCAATGATGTTCCAATTTAATTTTCACCTTTCGAAAAAACCAAGAGCGTGCTTCCGGACCAATTTGGGTATGAAAGTTACTAACTGGGTCGGTCCGACTCATAAAAAAACCTGGTCGAATTGAACCAAAAACAAATTTGATTGGATTGACCTGATTGGATTGACCTGATCGGATTGAAGAGTTTGAAAAATTGATCGAATTGGATCGGATTGAAAAAAGTTGATTCAATTGAATCAAATCTTGTTAAATCCGATCCATTCATATCTTATGTTGCCGATCTCTGTTTTGGGCAATAATAATAATTTCCACTTGGGGCGCCTCTAAGCGCGATTCAAAAATGTACGAAATTTTTCATTTCTCAAGATTCTAGAACATTATCCACAATTTTTGAAATCTCCGCAGTTGTTTTATTCATAAACTCAATTTAAGGAGGTCGGTGCATTTTGGCAGATTTGCACTTTTTCATTTTTTTTTGTCTTCATGGGAAACTTTTTGCCACCTTATAATTTTCAAATAAAAAGTATTTCAAACGTAAGTTGCCACTTTTGAGCTTACTTTGTATAATCGGCGCGTTTGGTACTTTAGGTGTCTAAATTACATTAAATTTTTTTTT
>SCLH01000591.1:125920-138473 GCA_004367855.1 Oikopleura vanhoeffeni | reverse complement strand
AAATCCCACATCGGGTCAAGTTGGAATTGGAGTTGTAATGAAAAGTGGTTTTTGATACTTTTACAGATACTTAAGAATGTTGAGAAATTAAAAATATAATCATTTGCAAAAATGAACACTTTTATTGGAGATAAAAAGTATAAAAAAATATTTTCACATTTTTTTTCTTTCATAAATCAATCCGAAAAAATGTACCAATCTGCCACATCGCTGCTACCCCCTTAAGAGGTATGGACTTGATATATTTTTTAAATTACAGAATTAATAGTATTTACAAAATTAACCTCAAAGAATTTTCGAAAAAATTCATAGCGCTTGAAATCTAGAAAAAATGGTTATTTTAGCCTCAAAATCATGGATTTTCAAAACGTAACTATTTGAAAAAATCAAACACTGCTTCATAAAACATTTTGATTAAACATCTGAGTTGTTCTCCAGAGAAGTCGTACTACGATGTTTTCGGCAATTCTGTCTTTTGAGGCTTTCATAATCATAAGCAGCAGTTCAAAAAACACATTTTTTACTGTACAAGTTAGGGACACATTGATCGACCCCAAAAAAGTGTACCGGTTAGGGTTGACTTTCGAATCAACCAATGCAGTCGTCTTCATAAACCAATGAATCCCCATTTTATTGACATGTGTCTTTAAGGGATACTGTGCGGAGTGTTAAATTCATTATTATTTAAAGTTCAATGGTTATTAAAGGTTTCATTAATATCGAAAATACAAAGTTTGAAATGGATAAATTTACTACAAACTCGCTCGCAGTCATTTAAAATTCCCGTCTAAAAGAAGCCTTGTGGACTGGTCATGGCCTCTTAAAAAAATCTTTCGTTAAATTGGCGATATTTCAAAAAAGACAATTCCTTGGAAAATTTAATCAAAGGTAAAACGAAATCAAAATGAACGCCAGACGTCCCATAAACTGTTCCGCGCCAAGAAAACTCGAAGAAATTTACCGAATTTACAAAATCTTCTCCTCGACCCTGAGTCAAATTTCTGAAGCCGTTCTACGCGTATCAATTGGATACTTGTAAACCAAATCAAAATTCAATTCTGATTTATCGAAAAATTCGCGATCAATACTAACTTACCCGAATAGTTCTGATTCGAGTTAATATCTTTAGATGCTATCAATTATGTCTTTATTTAAACCTGTTTTCAGTAATAACTCACTTATTCTTCGTGTTCTTTATTCAACCGCGCATAAACACACTATTTTGCTCTCACACAAAAACGCCTTTAAATATTTCGAGCAAAAGTAAATAAACCGAGTAGATTGCATCGTACCATCAAAACAGAGTCTGTTTGTCAGAGCGATTCAGATGAAATACTAAAACACATCAACCAATAATTCAGTTCAATTGTAATTGAAACAAAAAATTGTCTGACAAGGAGATACGGACGCGCTCTGATTGGCTGACCGAATCGAGAAACGAGGTTTCAAAAGTGACGATAAGTTTTAGTTCTCAAAATGTATTCTCTCCCTATAGTTGCAAGATATAAAAACATTTGTAGCTTTTATTGACCGCAAAAAACGTCGCAGAACCCGAAGGTCCTTTTATCCACAAAATTCATCGGCGTAGAAAGCAAAAAAACCGTTTTTTCGCCTTATTAAGAGGTACCGAAACTGCTCTCCTTCTGGATTTTAGACAGAAAATTAAAACTGGTCATAAATAAGTCACTGAAGGGTAGGACAAGGCCAGGTTCTAAAAGTGATGAATTTTCAATCTCGATCCCGCCCGGCCAGTCTATATTTTTTCATCCCGCGAGTCCCGATTGTTACCATTTTGTTCGAATCCCGTGCCATGCCAAGGTCGATTAGCTTTCCCAGAGTCACTTTTCAACCTTTTTGATGTTTTTAGGTCCGGGGATGCCAAAAACTTCCAGAAAAAAAATTTTCGGACAAAGAATTGTCTGGGTCAGCAAAAATATATTGAAAATCCGCTTCGATTGGTTAAAAAAAAAATTGTAAAACAAGATTAATACTTTTAAATGTGCGCTTGATGTCAACTGATAACCCATATTTTTTTTATTTATTTTAGGGAACTCGATTAGAACCCTGAAATAACCCAAATTGCCAAATCGAGAATTATATTTACGACTTTCTTGGACTAACCGTCAAAAATATAGGCTCGCTTTGTTTTTAATTAAATATATTGTAAAAAAGGCACTATTGCGGCATTTTAAGAGCCTCAAATGAGAAAAAAAATGTTTAAATTGTGGGGTTAACAAAGGTAAAATTCTTTGGCCTTTTTTGCCTATGATATCCTATATTGGACCATTCACCCTTTCAACAAAATTTTAAAAACAAGAACGACTGCATCCGCCTTTATTTCATACTTGAATCAATATCTTAATTTTAAAATATATGAAATTCATTTGAGAAATAAATAAACAAAAAAATTTGACAAAAAATTTTTGTTTGGAATTTTTGAAATTGTTCAAATGTTTTTTCATTAAATAACCCAAAATAATAATGCCAACCCTTCCTCATATTAGATATCAAACTTGCATTTAAAATAAATTGAGGAAAAAAGGATGATTTAATAGATTTATCTAATTATTCCAAATTTAACTAAATCTCACTAAGATTACAGAATAAATTACTGTGATTTTTAAACCGAGAACTAATTTTGCAATAAGAAATTGAGTTTTGACGGGCTCTGACCAGAGTTATTACTTCCGGGGGAATTCAATACAGCAAATATCTTAGCGATAATCATTCGGTCAATTGGTCTTGCATGATCGCCAAAATAGCTCATGATGAGCATTGATGTAAGAGAACTTGGATATCCCGCTCCAACAGTAGCTCTTCTGTTTAAAATTGCGGCTGTCAATACTTCTCACTTGTTGCGCTGATGGGAAAATTCCGATTATCGCTAAGAAAGCGACGCTTTTCATTGACGACAGCCATGCCCTCATTAAGCTTAAGAAAATTTATGTATATTCAAAACACAATTATTTAAGGTGATGATTCCAAAACATTGTAACTACAGAACCAACCTTGCGGGTAATTTTGAATCTAACATGTATCTGATACAATCCCACCTACGCTGTTTAAAAAGCTCTTAAAAAGACGCAGTCGTACCATACTCCTTCAATTTTCATCATTTTTTTTGTGTGAGGCTCCGGAGAAGCCAAACAAATAATGCAAAATTGCTTTGTTTTAAATTTTGCTTTCGGTGGCTAAAAAGCTAAAGCAAAAATTATTGATTTATTATATTTGAAAAGTGCGCTAATTGGTTTCTTTTGACGCTACCGAGTTAAAAATTGCACCAAAATCCTTAAAAGTGTTGTATACGGGAAAAAAATTATTTGAACCATTTTTGTTTCTAAATTTTGTCAAAATTTATGCCAAAATGAAAATTGACATGCCCCCAAGACGCCAAATCAAAATTTGAAAAAAACTCTCTAGTTCATTGTCAAACAAGTCTTGTGCTTTCAGATGCAGTATGAGTCGCAAATGTAATCGCCAACTGATGGAGGAGTATACTTTTGCCTGACCTCCCCATACTGACCATTCAAAATTTTACATTGTTGGTTTTTCGTGTTTTTGTCCGCTGAAAGCAAATTTAAAACAAAAGCGCCTTGCATTATTTGTAAGGCTTCTCCGGAGCCTGACACAAAAAATAATGAAAATTGAAGGAGTAGGAAACTGCGTGCTTTTAAGGATCTGAGCGTCGATAATTGGGCTCTTTTTTTACACATTTTCACTGAAGTTTCTGGAAACCTGGCTTCAGAAAAATAGTTTTTTTCCGAATACGTAGTACAACTCGTAAGGAAGGTGCCAGTACTATTCAGAGCATCTTGATACCTCAACCTACGCCAGAAAATGGTTTTAGTAGCGTCCCTAAAAGCACTAAAAAGCCTACTCCTCTTCATTCCTCATCACTTTTCTTGTTATTTGCGATTCAATTCCAAATTAAATGCGCACTCGAGCGGAAGAAATTTCAAAAATTTTGCCCCTATGTCAAACACGTATTTTGGAGCCTCACGCAAAGGCCTACTCTCCTTGAAAAATATAGAAAATTTTCAATTTGTGCATCGAATTCACCGCAAAGCCTGGATTAAGGTCCGAGCGGAGAGTTTTCTTGGATTTTTTTTCAAAATCGCAGGAACGACTTTTGAATTCTAGTTTTGTTGAAATCTTTAATCTTTTTGAATATAAAAAATTAAAATTGAAATTTAACGTTTTTGCAGTATTCGACTTAAGTGTCTACATTCACAATTTGAAAGGTGACAATAAATTCTAGATCGAAATTGGTACTTTCCTTAAATTTCTCAAAAATCTCAAACTTACTTTTTTTTTCAAAAAATCAAAATCAGAAAAATCCTAAGCTTTAAAAAACTCAGTGGAATTCTCTACAAAATGAGGCTATCAAAAAAGTTTTTCTGAGAAATCTCAATTATCGTCGCCCACATCCTTAAGCTTTTAAAAGCGTAGGTGGATTGTATCAGATTACTGTTAGTTCAAAATTACCGCAAGGTTGGTTTGTTGTTACAAATGTTTTTGGATATACACCTTTGCTAGTTTGGCGGGAAATGACCTTGGAAGAGGCTCAAATCAGCGACACCCACTCCCTTAAGTAGGGATCGGCTGACTCTGCTCTATTTCACTCTTTCAGGTCAATTCAGAGCACATTAAATCAAATTTCAGCTAACACTAGGCAACTCTTCTGGGAGTGAAGCGTAGTCTGAATTTTGATCAGATAAGAGCAAATACTTGAAAACTGTTTTAGAGCGAGCAAACGATTTCAGAAATTTGCGACCCGAAGTCAAAATCTATTATATTTAAACTTCCATCATGTAAATGTTATATAATTCCAAATAATTTTAATATTTTCCTGTTTTATTCATCAAAAAAATCAGTCATCATTTTAATAATGATTACATGAATTTGTGTTCGATGGCCTTGTTAGTGATAATTTATAAAGTTATAAATAATTTTAGTTCAAATGCAATGGACCATACCTGACTTTTTTCTTCAATTAAAGACTTTTTTATAAAAAATTAAAAACTAGTAACCGATGGTCAAAAAACCAAAAACTCGAAAACTTTCCGGAAATTTGAAGTAAAATCGAAATTACCCGGAAAAAACAACTATACTCGGCTGCACCCGGTGGTCACAAAATATAAAAACCCGAAAAACTTTTTTAAAAACCCGAAAAACTTTTTTTTACCCGAAAATTTTTTTTTTACCCGAAAAATTTTTTTTTATCGAAAAACTTTTTTTCACCCGAAAAACTACATAGCGAGACCCGAAAAACTATTTACCCGTGGGTTAAAAGACTAATAAAGACCCAAAGTGAGCAAGTTTATAAATATTTTTTGAGTTTTTGATCGGAAAAACTCACTTTTGACCATCAAATATTAAAGTTATGAAACAACTTTGATGAAAAACTTGGTCTCGTGGTGTTGCACTCAAAATTATCTTGAAATGTACAAATTGATATCTTCAACTTTTTTTACGAAGATTTCTCATCTGGGACAGCCTAAACTAGTATTAAACTATAATCGATAAACGATGTTGTAAATATTAAATATCTGGATTGCCTAAGTTGATATATAATAATAGTTGATAACTTGAAATCTACTTTAAATTTAATGGAGTTTAATTTTGTCACCTTGCAATGGCCTGAATGTATTTCAGATACATCCTCTGAAATTTACAGCTAATTTTATTATTCAATTTATGCATCACGCTGCATTATTTAAAGCAGTTTATCCTGTCAGTTGATCGTCAACTAAAAATCAGATCGCTGTTTATTCTCGATTTAAAAATTGTCAGTTCACCGACTTACCATAATGGAAACCCATGACTCATTACCCTTTAATGAAAACTCATAGCCATTTATGGAAACTATTTTTCGAAAAACAAGGAATGATCATTTATGGAAACCATTCTAAAATAAAATTTTGGTCACATTTCAGCAATGATTTGTCGTTTTGGACTTTGAATTGATGTTTTTTTCTTGCACCAGTTTGTATACACTAACTTACCATTTATGGAAACCCACTTTGGCGAAAACAATGGTTTCCATAAATGGTAATGAGTTTCCATTAAAGGGTGGTGGGTTTCCATCACAGGGTAATGGGTTTCCATAACAAGGGGTTTTTTTCCCAGGGGAGGTTCCTAGTAATTTTCTTATAACTTTCATCTCGAACTTGAAATTAGTTCTTTGGATAAATTTTTTTTTCGAAAATATAAATATTATATAAATTATATATATCCAGAAGACTTTTACTCAAATTTGAAAATAATCGGAATGGAAACCATTTTCTTCGCTAAAGTGGGTAAGCCACTGTAGGTTTCCATAAATGGTAAGTTAGTGTTTAATGAAAGCAAACGGTTTTCTTATTCGAACCTTCCCTGAACACAGATTAAGACACCAAATTAATTTGAAAAAAACAGGCAAGCAGTTGTAACTTGTCTGTTTTCGGTCACTGTACTGTGACCTTTAAATCAGTGTGCTACATCACCAAAAATACATGTTTAATAATTGAAATAAAATTAAGTTGCCATTTTTTGTCAGGAGGTCAATTTGTTCTGTTGTCGCACTAATATTACTTTTATATTTCAGTGTCGTTTCAATAATAATCAAGCTGGTAACTATTCAATACAGCTTGAACCTTCCAACTTACTGTGAATGAAAAGGGCTATAAGTTAAAGGTGTACATTGTACAATACAATGTACAATATGTATTGTACAATACAAAACTGTTTTTGATTCAGAGGGGTTGGAACAGGATATCCGGTGTTCTCATTGGTCAAATACGGATCAAATCTGCTTACTCAAAAAATTTTAAGTTTAGAAATTAAGATAGCCAAATTTTGAAAATAAAAGTGACAAAAGTTGTCTGAATCAATAAACATTCACTTTCAAGTTATTTTGAGTAAAAAGATATATCTTATAACTTATGGCCCATAACTTATGGCTCTTCCTTAACTCGTAGACTTTAGACATGAACCTTACCCAGACTCGATTTCCGGCAACTTAGTGACCATCTTATAAATCGAGCCATATAAGCAAAGTTTCATTACCAACATCACAGTTCAATAGCTCTAAAGAGATTCAGCCAATTGATATCAATTGAAAAATACAACTAAAAAACATTTAAAACACAATTAAAAGGCATTTAATGAGGATAAGAAAACCCAAAAGTGGCGAGATCTAACTCCCAGTTACCACCAAAAGTGAATAATAAGAATGAAATTAAACTGTAATTTATTATTTGAAACTACTCATAGTAAAACTTCAAATGATTTCTACTGCTTTGCTCAAATATAGTTGTTGTTTTTAACAAAATTCTTAGTAAAACTGACTCTAAATTTTAGGGATAATGATTTATCGTTATAATAAAGATTCTGCCTTCACCTTCTCCTCGCCTATCGCATTCTTGTAATCAGCTATCTGGAAGGTTATGACTTCTAGAAATGCTCTATTTAAACCGGAGAGCATACTATACATCAATAAACAGTCTTAGAAATTCGTTACGATTCTTTGGAGTGGTCTTCCACGTAATTGAAGTACTATTGTAAAAAAAAGGCAATGTAGTACAATATTCAGTAAATTTGAAAAATACTCAAAATTACGTTCAAATAAACTTCCAGGTCCAACTTCAAACGCTTTTACCGACATTTTTCTCATTACATAAAGTCCGAATAAATCACGTGACAATAATCCAAAAATAAGGGTTTGAAATATGTTCATAATCTAATCCTATTTCTTGACAAATAAAATCACGGTGATCTTTTGGAACAAGTAATTTTTATTTTTTATTTCATAGCAAGACTACTTTAATTAGGTGTTTATTAAGCCCACAAATTTTTTCGGCGTAATTTGAGTACTATTTGTGTACTTGAACCGAATTACCTTATTTGTCATAATTCGAGAAGGTTCACGTGACTCGTTTTTGGACTGAGTAAATTGAAAAAAATTCTCTAAAACACCTAAAAAACATCTCACCTTATTTCAAAAAGGTGATTTAAGTCATGTTTGCAAAAAAAAAACAGTACTGATTTTGGACGCGCCTTATATTGTCTGAATCAGTACGTCACGTAATCGTATTTTGTCGTTTTGATGTAAATAAATTAAAAGGTTCGAGAATATGTTTCTGACCTAACGAATGAAAAAGTTTCTATCTTGGTGATTCGATAAAATTTGGCAAAAAGAACTAAGATTACTGTAGATAACAGTAAAAATTCCAAAAAAAATTAACGCCAACGTCATTTTGGTCTTCAAGTTAATGCAAACAGCTTTAAACCATCTTGGTCATTAATGTTACAGCGTCCGTAAAAATGCGATTAATGTGAAAGTGGTCGACTACTTGCCGGAAATCGAGTCTACGAGTTAAAATAGATGGTGCATGGAAACTGTCTTTTGGGGTGTCTTTATTATTGGCTGATTTTTAAGTTTTTTATTCGAATGCATATAAATAACAAAGTGACTTCAGAGATATAAGTGGAATTTTTGAGTTCAGTTGTACAGTGGATCTTTAGGATCTTGTCCAATCATGTATTTGAAAACATCGAGACACTTCGGAATAATTGATTTTTCGTCATTCAATAAATCTATAAAAAAATGTTTAAAGAGTGCCAAAAATATATTCAACCCATCGAAAGGCGTTCGTAGATGACAATCGTTATACCGTGAAATTCAGATTTAACTGACAATTCATATTTGTATTATATTTTAAATTCGGGGCTGTCCGCGTTCGAAATTGGCCGTCACGAAGTTTTGGATAGAATATGGATAGAATATATCTAAAAAGCTAATCCCCAGTCTTATACGTTCGCGTTTGAACTAATTTTGAAAGCTCTTACTGGTAAAAGTAGTGATATCCGGTGCTCTCATTGGTCAAACGAAGTCAAGAGCAAACGCGAAACTAGAGGCCTAAGGATCTCAATCTTTGATATGGATAGCCGTATTCAAATTGGGATTTATTATGTTCCGATCTAACCTGATATCATTTTTTTGAATACTAATTCTTCAGCTAGAAATTTGTATTTTTTGAGATGTTGATCAATTTTCGATATTTCTTTTCCTCGTTTTTTGAGTATAAACATCACCATTTTGTAGATATCGTTTACTAAAATTATTCTGAGTGATTTATAATTTTTTAAATTGTTCCATTTGACCGGCCCAGGAAATCTGCTTGATAGTCTAAGAGCTGTATCACCAGTCAAGCGGGGTCAGATTGCTTAACTCTTGTGAGCCCAGAGCCACAATAGTGGCTCAAGCATACCTAAAATCATCCAAAAAAGGCAAAAACCGGGATCGTAAAATCTTTTCTTTCAAACACATTATTAAAAATTTTCATTCGGTTCCCAAAAAATAATTGAATTTTTTTCGAATAATTGGTTCCAGTATTACGGGGAGTTGATTTATCACGATTTTCGCCTATGTTTCACTTTCGGAAAAGTTATATCGGAACTAGACATAAAATACAAATGTGAGATTAGCCAGTTTTCAGGAAAGTGTTTTGTGCATGCATGACGATTAAAATAGAAATTTATCGGTATCTAGGGGCAGATATTTTTTTTCGGAAGTTTGAAGATTGCTAAATTGGTTCAGGCCTCATATCCCATTCGAAAAAATTTATGTATTCGTAAAGAATGGATTAAGCAAGTCAAAAGATTGTCAACAGTGGTATCTGTTCATGTACCGGATATCTTCTTGTGGCCACGCTTGTTGCAGGTAGTTTTGTTACAGAGTTTTTTTAGTGGTGCAAGGAGATATTGTGATTGTTCGAGCTATTTCGACTTGCCCGCAAGATTGTTCGAGGTAAGTTTTGAACATTTGTAATCACTTGGTTATCTGTCTTTTTTTTAAGATTTTAGTTTTTTAGAGACCATTTTAGGTTTGTAGACATTGTAACCTCAGGAGACTTTATCTGTCTGCGTTATCTGTTCGCGAA
Source organism: Oikopleura vanhoeffeni (assembly GCA_004367855.1). Lineage (NCBI taxonomy): Eukaryota > Metazoa > Chordata > Appendicularia > Copelata > Oikopleuridae > Oikopleura > Oikopleura vanhoeffeni. The sequence continues at coordinate 128,550 of SCLH01000591.1, read as the reverse complement.
GGACAAACCAATGTAAGGCCGTGCGATAAGTGGGCTCGTTTTTACGAGGACATTTCGGAAGTGAAGGTTTCTGATAAGACCTGGGGCTTCGCAGAGAATATCGATGTATTTGTGTTTGTTCAAAGACGTAGTAAAGATGACTCTTAAGGAGGAGGTTGCGCAGTGACTAATTGAAGAGGCAGCGATACTTCAGTCCATACGCGATGGAAAATGGATTTAAGTAGGCGTGTCCCTAAAAGGTACTTGAAAGCCTACTCCTCACTCATTTCTAATTCATGTTGCTTTCTGTGTTATTGCATTGCAACTGTCAGAATATGATGCGCGATCTCCAAGCGAGCGCCTTTTTTGAAATTTTGCTTAGTGGTCCGGAACAGCTTATCGGGAGCTAGCGCAGAAGCCGTACGTGTCTCCTTGAAAATAGTAGTTAAAATGTGAGAATTTGGTGCATCAAGAGTGTCACCCGCGGAAAGAGGCCCTCGGATTAGAGGTCCGGAAGCGTAGAGCTTTTTCGCGCCAACTTTTTTTGGGTCTTAAGAGAATACTCAGAAGCGACCTTGTAATAAGGAAAATTTATCTAAAACCCTACTGTTAATTGTGAAAAATCAAGAATTCAAAGGAAGAATCCGTGGGAGTTTGAAGCCAAGCTGCAGGTGACATAGAGTTTCTTATAAAAATATGGGCAAATTCAAAATGTTATACGGAGAAAGTCTCAATTTATGGTGCACTTTTAATTTAACGTTTAATTGCCAACCGGCCCGAAAACCGAAAAGTATCTCGAAATAAGAATTCAAAACAAAAATCTAGTATCGTGTATGATGCGTTAGAGGCTGAAAAAAAGTTGGAAGGAAAATTCTCTACAAAATGACGGTGTACCGTGAAAAGTATATGATCGTGAGCAGCTGGAGATAGGTGCGCGCACTCCCTTAAGAAGTGGTCTATAGGCAGCGCCATATCGTTGTAGAATGCTGAAGAATTGATTTTGCTGGATTAGGAAGGTTTTTGGATGTCTTCCCACGATAGATGTTTACATTTAATAGGAGACATCGAGAAATTTGAAAAAATTCAACAGTTCTGAATTGTATTCGAGAAAAGATTGAAACGTAAGCTTAATTGTTGAGATATATAGGTTCTAGTAGGCAAAGATCGGTATCTTGTAAACTAAAATAGAAGCTAGAAGGTCTGATTTATGATTTTGAACTCAACGTGGCTTTTAGAAGTATATTAAAAACTAAAAAATTCGCTCAAAAAAAATACTACGATAAAGCAATTGTCGTGAAAAAATTTTTAAAAAAATTTTTTCTGAGTGTCGAAAATAATACAAAAATCATTTTCTGCTCTACAAGCGACTCTGAACCTAGGATGATAAATTTGCTGGTCATAGTTAAGAGACAACTAGTCTTCCAGTAATAACTTTAAAGTTCCAAGAACTTAAATCTTAACGATAAGAATACGTTGTTTGGTGCTTTGAACGAAAAACTTAATGATTGAGACGAAACGAATGTCCAACAGAGATACAAATTGTTCAATCCTGAGGAGTTAAAAAATGAATACATCGTTACTAGTCCAAAGAAACAACGAGACAATTTGGTTGACATATTCATTAACATTTAAGAAAACTCATTAAAGAGGTGCATACGGAAAAAATGAGTTTGCCCATGATCAGATGAAAAAATACAACTTTTCGTGGCCGAAAAAAAGCATAAAAACAGTTCTTTCGCCCAGCGTCTGATACCTTTCAGTGAGATAAATATGAAAAAAATCGCATAACTATTGTTATTTTTGACCGTTGTGAATTTCGACGGTAGTATCAATGTCAACTTATTGAAAACAATTTCCTAAATAGCGACGAAAAAGAAAATACGGGCCTTTGTCAAGAAAATTCTTTTGCGCGCATGGTCAAAATCTCATTACCGGTTGGTTCAACAATGTCCTGATTAAAAATATAATATTGAAATACGAGTGCTTTATCCAGAGACTTAGCGAACTAGACTTGTCAAATGTTTAGTGCACTTCTATTGTCATGTGCCGTAGGAAAGATAAGCAATTCAACAAGTCATTTTGCCTACATTAACCCCTTATAAGGGGGTGTTTTAGGCAACTGGGGCTTCTTCCAAGGGCTCATAACGTTTATCCTTCAGTGACATATCTTACTTAAAAAGTCAAAGCAATGGTTAGTTCGTAATCTTTAAAGAATTGTTATCCAGATTCGTTTATCGTGATAGCATGTTGACCACCGGTAAAGTTGAGTTTAACCGCGAGTCATAGATTTTTTATTTAAAAGTCGTTATTTTTTTCCTCCTGTATTTCAAGGACTTTGATTTTTTCTACAGATCATGGGAAATATTTGACAAAAAAGAAGACCACCCAAATAGTGTTTTGTCATTTGTTCGATGAATACCTCGAGAAGTGCATTCAACTAAATATCGAAAAGATGCCGTTGATGGCATTTTATGCCACTAAAACATCGTAACGTTTGTTCAAATCTGGTGATGTTTTAATGACATGTTTGTATAGTTACGCGCAGGCTGAACATTTTCGAGTAATTTAGAACAGAGCAAATTAGTGGTCCGAGGATCTTTTAATCTTCAGATCTTACTCCCAGGATCGACATTGTTAAAGAATTATTTATT
>SCLH01000591.1:111093-124060 GCA_004367855.1 Oikopleura vanhoeffeni | reverse complement strand
TTCAAAGTACTACAAAAAAGCTTCAGGTCTTACTATGAACGCCGTAAAATCGGAATCCTTAGACCGGATCTGAACGAACAAAACAACCACCGCTTTTTTACACTATTCTAAGTGGCTCTTTTTTGAAAAATCGAACTCGCCCACAATTCTCGCTTATTAACAGTTAATCTCTCAGTGACTCATAATCAGATGCACTTTTTTGCTAAATTCTGCTCTGAAACAATTCTTAACCATTTTGCTTCACTTTCTCGTCGATGCTAGAATAAACAGCGAAACATGTTGAATTTTATATTTGATTAAATCTATTTAAGTCATTTTTTGTAAAACAATAAATTGGCATTTTTAGGTCACAGCCAGAATGGCGAAAAATTTAAATGTAGAATTCCGAGCATTTTTCCTGCTTGATAAATATTTTAGCCGCAACATTTTTAATCCTTATTTTCTGAGTCAATAACATGTTTAAACGTCTTTCTCATCATTAATTATTAAACTGTAACAAAAATAAACGCAAAAACGTCTTAAAAAGTTCAAAATTTCATATTGGGAAAATATGTTTTGTTTTGTTAAAAAATGTTTTTTTTGTTATTAAATGTTTTTTTGTTAATAAATGTTTTTTTGTTGAAAAATGCATTTTTTTTGTTAAAAAACTTTTTTGTTAAAAAATGTTTTGTTAAAAAAAATTTTGTGACAAAACTTTTCTGTTAAAAAACCCCCTGCCCCGTATTTATAGGCTATAGATTATAGCAGAAACTAACCTTTTGATATTGTAGTATGTTCACCCTCAATAATTTTGTCCATTAACAAGGTTTCCCTCTTACACTCAATGTCAATGAAATCTGACTGCGTAACCGTATGATCTGGAATAAGACTCAATTTATATTCACAAATTACTCTGGGATAATCCAGCACACTTTCACAGGCATCCAAGACCTCTTCTTTACTGAATTCGATTCTCTTTTCATCTGTAACAGAGGAAGTGAAGCCATATTTTGCAACTTTTATAGGGAATTATGACAGATTATACAGTATATTTTATGCCAAGCTTATAAAGGGGATGGAGTTTGCGTGGGTTTTTCATATTTTTCTTGCGTAGGTTTAAGCAAAAGATAGGGGGAAAATTGGGATGGAGATTGAAAATCAGGTTAGGGATGCATCCCTTTACAGGCCTGTTTTATACTACAGGTTGTATGATATCATTACTTATATTTTATCCACAAGTATAGACTTTAATTCTATCTACAAGTATAGACTATACTTAGGATTTCACACGGTGGATTTTTTGAATATTTAACCAGGGGTTTTAACTAAAATCCAAAACAAAAAATTTTCGTACGGGAGAATTTTGCGAAGATTGTTAGATTTTCATGTTTAAAATGGAGATTTGAACGTGTCCTAGATCTTTTTTCTGTATAATTTAGTTGCAATTTCATCGTAAAATTCAGGTAATTTACGACCACCAACACAAAAAAAAATCATGTTCCAGCTAAAATTGTTTTCGAGTTCAACTTTTCCAAAACCCCAACTTTGAGCAAAATTTTTGGAAAAAATCTTAAAATCTGTCCACGCAATGTTTCGACTTGTTTTTTTAGTTTGTTTCAAATTATATGGATCACCCGCCCTCAGAGTACAAATCCTAAATATTTGAAAAATGCGAAATCTGAGCATTTGATTGGTTGATCCTTTCTTAATCTGACCAATGAAATCGGCCTATTCCGCAATCAAGGGTGTTGATTGGGTGCTAATATCTTGCGTTATTTGTATCATTCAAATATTTAGGATTTGTACTCTGCGGGCGGGTAATCCATATCCTTTTCCCAACGGAACTCCATCTCAAAAACGTTTACTATCTCTATAGCGCGTGTTCGAATCCCACTGATGTTGTTTAAGTGATTGTCTTAGTGATTGCTAGAGTGATTACACACCGATCAAATTTAGCGGTCCCAATATCAAGCATCCTTGCTTATAATCATACTCAAGACAATCAGTAAGACAACAGTTAGTGGGATTCACTTTAAGATGGAGTACCATTGGGAAAAGGATATAGAGTCTATATTATAGACTATAGTCATGGTTTGGAGGAATGGTTACTAATTTTACATAAAATAACGACTATATCCCTTTATCACACTTTTTAAGATCCCGGCTCTGATAGTGAATTCTGCACTACGATTACCACACAGGGGTGGGATCTTAACAAAAGTGTGATAAAGGGATTAGAGTGGCCGAAGTTGGTCAGGACCGATTTTGAAGGTCTCTGAAACATCCAAATGACCCTCTGGGTCGAAAGATATGTTAATAAGGAAGAAAAAATCTGCTTACAATTTTTTCGAAAAATGCTTTAAAATGACCAAAAAACGGTTTTTAACGCATTTTTTCTGTTAAATTGGCTTTTTCTATTATAAAAGTTCGAGGCTGAAAGCCAGTTTTTTGTATAACTTATCTTAGAATGTACTGTCAATAATCCAGCATAAAAATGACGCCTAGACCCCGCCCGGAAAAATATGATTTTTTTAGTGATTCTAGAATGTTTTTTTGAAATTATTTCAGACGAACTTATTCATCGACTTTGTGGAAACGGTATAAGCAACTATGGGCCTTAGACGTCCACATGTGGTGCAACAGGCGATTCTATTATTTGGTGATGTAAACAGCAACACGGTATTTAGCATTTACAGGAAAGCTCATTATAAAAAGGGATATTAAGGGATATTAAATAGAAGTTTTTTTTGATTTCAAGGTTTTTCCAATTTCCTGCCAAAATTTATCATAATTATGAGTCAGTATTCGACACAAATTTAAACAACGTCCGGAATGTTAATCTACAATGTAGATTCTACATAACCGACAATTAAACAACGGCTGCAATTTGCCAGAATTATGCTTTTATTTCCCTTCCTTTTCGGCTGTTATATGCTGCTGGGGTCCCATAATTGATAAATATTTCATCATTTTTTTTGATATCAAAATTTGCTTTTAAAGAAATTTCTTTATTCAAAAAAGTTGCATTGACACTTGCAGGTAAACCATGGTTCATCATATCGTGAAATGGGATTATGGCACAACAGTCAGATAAACCATCAAACCACTTTGGACGTAGTTCTGTTAAAGTTGATAAAAATGAAATTTCATATTTTAATAAATGCGTGGTCTAAAGTTAGGAATGACTCATGCCGCATGAGACAGTTAAAACGAAGTCATTTTTCAGTATTTGAGATTCGATGAAAGATTCAAAAATTAATAACAAGAAGTAATCATGTCCACATTAATGTGCTTTAATTAGTCATTTAGTCATATTTAGGGTAACGGTCGCAAAAATGTACTTTTGCACTCCAATTTACCAGATTACAAAACTGCTTTGAAACTTTTGAGAATCGCCATATATNATCTATCCTTGATCTACAAAAATAATTTATCAGAATAATTTTTGGCCGACCCTGGTGACCACCATGCGGCGAGTTCTAGAACACCTAACAAAATTTTGAAATTTCTACTCCTCCTAGAGCTCGCATAAGATCTCACTCAAAATTGGCATCAACCACGTAAACACTTATGGTTGTTATTTGATGAAGCGGATTTTTGAATTTCCAACTAGTTTTTTCTAAAACTGAAAAAAACCGCCTAATTTCAAAGTTTTCGCTCTTCAAAGTACTACTCCTCATAGGTTACATTTCAGAATGCAGTATAAATTTGGGAAAAAGGTGGAGAAATATGTTTTTGTTATTTTGATGAAGCCGAATTTTGAAATCTTTTGTTGAATTCTAGAAAATCGCATGTTAGTAAACCGGAAGTGAAAACTCGAAAATAAAAGTCGTCGGATTTAGTCGAAAGTACCATCAATTAAAGCTTGGGTGATGCAGAGAAGAAAATCTGCTTACAGCTTTTCGATATTTTGAGTTTTTATGGTCGAAAATTTGGTTTCAATGTTTTCCAAAAAATTTACTCAGAAAAATTCTCAAAATAATGAAAATTTCAAACTTTTTTTTGGATTTTGAGTTCAAATTAAAATTTTCGAATTCGACCAATTATGAGAAATTTTTGAAAAAAGTTCCGAACATTATTAAAAAAATGCCTTATTTTTTGTTCAAATTTTTTTCATTATTTTTTTCAAATCAACGAAAAACCACTCTTCAAAATAGCCACTTTAGCGCTTTTTGAAAAAATCATATGACATGGTTTTGTGATTTTTGGTCAAAATATTTGGAAATATTTTGAAAATTTTTCCCTCATTTCTTGTTCAAACATTTGAAAAATTATTTTTCTGGAATCACTAGCTGAAAATATTGATAATGCCATCTTTTACTCTATTCAAATATGTCCTCGTTTTGTTTCTTCGCTCTTGTTTATACTCTGAGTCATAATGTTTGCAACGAAACTACGGTTTGGCAGAAATCCATCGAAGCCCTTTTAGAATTAAATAAAATATCCCACCAAAACTTGCCAAATTGGTAAGCCGACCCATCCACCATTTAAAATTTATTTCATTAAACTCATGAAATCGATGTGCGAAAATTCTGTTTTTCGATTTTGACGTAAAAATCGTATAAAAAAAATTTAATAAATTTGAAATGGTGGTCAAGACCGTTTTTCACGGCTACTAATTAATAAAAAACTATTTTTTCCTTAATTCAGACACCTTCGATAGGGTAGAAGGTCTTTTTTCACGCTTTTTTGCGTGAAGAAAAACCCCAGTTTTCTTCACGCATTTTCGATGCGTGAAGAAAAATCCAAGTTTTCTTCACGCATTTTCAATTCGTGAAGAAAAAACCCAGTTTTCTTCACGCATTTTTGATGCGTGAAAAAAATCCCAGTTTTCTTAAGGCATTTTTTTTAAATTTCTAGATGAAAATATTTTCGATTAAAAGTTTTATTTTATTTTTATGAACGTTTTAAAAATAGAAATCAGTGAAAATTTCGATTTGTCAGAAAAACTGCAAAACACAACCTTCATTTTACCTCCAACACCAGGCTTCGGCGCCCACTAGCTGAGCCTTTCCCAACAAACGCTTTTGCATAGGTTTTTACAGTGTACTCTGGGCACGAGTTTACCTAACCCTTATTCTAACTCTTTCAAGATAGGATTGTATTTTGCGTATATAGAAGATTATTGTGTACACTTAGGGCATGGCAAAAATTTATATCGGAAAAAACATAGAGTTGGTACAAAAAAAATAATGTTTTCACCCAAACCCTTTTTTTCCTGACAAACAGTTTTTCATGATTTTGTACTGTGTACACACTGTGTACTACACAGGACACAATCTTACCTAACTCTAATTTTAGCATTTAATTTAATAATTAACACTTTAAAATTCATAATAAATCAATGTGAGTTGCAAAAATTTTCGAAATGCGTGAAGAAAAAACTCAAAAACATAGGTTTTCTTCACGTCCGTGAAAAAATTCTCAAAAACGTACGTTTTCTTCACGCACGTGAAAAAAATTCTCAAAAACGTAGGTTTTCTTCACGCGCGTGAAGAAAGAAAATTCTCAAAAACTTAGGTTTTTTTCACGCACGTGAAGAAAATTCTCAAAAACGTAGGTTTTCTTCACGCGCGTGAAAAAAATTCTCAAAAACGTAGGTTTTCTCCACGTGCGTGAAGAAAATTCTCAAAAACGTAGGTTTTTCACGCGCGTGAAGAAAAAACTCAAAAACACATTGTTTCTTCACGCACAATGCGTGAAGAAACGCCCCGAGACCTTCGATAGCAAACGCGCGTTTCTCGTGTTTTTTCATGTTTTTTCAAAAGACAATTTATAATGTAAAAATAATTGATCTGAAAAAAATCAGATTAATCGAAGTAAGCTTAAAAGTAGCAACTTTCGCTGGAAAAAGATTTCATCCGAAAATTTTGAAGTGGCAAAAAGTTTTGTTCTAAAATTTTCAAATAATTTTCGTATCAGTCAATTTTGAGATCTATAATTACATTAAATATAAGCTTAATAGAAGCGTGTTATTCGTAAAAATTTAGGCCCAAGGGATTTAATCAGGTGATGATTTGAAATAAGAAATTTTGAAAGTCAAAAATGGGTTTTAACTCTCATGAGAACCCGTGGACTTAAAGGTCACTTTTCGTAGCTTTAAACCGATTTTTTTTAATTCAAAATCAAAAAAAAATAAATGCTTTAAATGACCGCAAAAAATTCTATACAAGATGAGGAAATAAAATCGGTACCCATTTTTAACTTTCAAATCGTCTGTCGGAATCAGCTGATATTTTGCCCGTGACTTTATATAACGATTTAAAAACCGAAATTTTCAAGATTTCGAAAGACATCCCTGGACTGACTAAAGTTGATAAGATAATTAAATTTTTCAAAAGTTCACATTAATTATGCGATTATTTTAATCTTAACAAATTTGAAAAAAATGTTTAAAAGTCTACAAGTCTACTAGAAATTTCTAAAAAATTTGGCCCATCTTGGCAGAAAAACATCGCCCCCGTGATTTTATACCATTTTTAATTTCTTAGGTAAAGGATTGAATTAACAATTCAGGAAATAGTTAAATTTTTACCGATTTTTGATATCGTCTCACAATTTTTGTCAAAAGAAAAATTTTGCGAAAATAGATCAAAAATTTTGCGAATTTCAGACCTTCAGCCGACAGACTTAATTATGTCAGAATAAGCTGATTATTTGTCTGTCTTTAATTTCACCTATTATACCCATGGCAAGTGGTCTTTTCAAAGTGAATACTAAAATATGGTTTCGGCTTGAACAGTCAACACTCTTCTCCATAGCTGTGTTTTTATCCAACCGTCCTTTACTTGGCTTAGACCAGAATACTTGCCTTGTTTTGACGGCTAAGTAGAAACGGTAATAATGCTCTTCTGAAATTAGTCTTTACAGAATTTTTAAATGATTTTGATACGTTTCATCTTATGTAAATAGCAATTTTTGCATAGTTTTGCAACTTTGAAATCGGAGGTAGTTTGAAAAGGGGTTTCACGAGCCCATAATAAAGGTTAATCCCGACCACCTTTGTTCAATTTAGTGATTTTATAATTCACTACTGTGGTTTCTGTATATAAAGACAACCTCTAGAAGGACAATTTTAGGAAAATATGGCCATAAAATTATTTTTTTTATTTTAGTCCGTCCCTTTTAAAGAAAAATTTGGGAGTAAAATTCACTCCGAAAATAACTGTGATCTGTTTTGCGAAAGTATGGATGAAAAGTACAAAAATGTCGCCATAATTTTTTTCATCAATCGTACATAATTTAGACAATTTCGGGTCAATAGTTAAAAAGATCTATTTTTCTGAAAAAAAATTATTTTTTTATTTAAATACCGGCAAAAATAGATTAGAACTGATAGCTAGGGATTTTTGGAAAATTAACTGAGGACAATTTGAAAAATCTCACTTCTCCTTATAGACAGAAACCACAAAAGGTTTATTAAAAACGGGTTTTTTCATTAATGGCCTCGGTGCATTTTTACAGATACCGATATGCGGCTCTTGATGAAAAACTTTTCCCTGGATTGCTATATTCTTCCCAATATACCATCAAAGTTGATGATTTATAATTGAGGCAACTTTTTGTAACTAGCGAATTTTTGCATTATGGTTTTTTAAGAAAATTTTGAGTTTTAATTTAACTTTCAAATTCGAGAAATTATGAGAAATTTTGGATAAAAGTTCCAAACAAAATAAAAAAATGGCTTATTTTTCGTTCAAATTTTTTTTCAATATGTTTCAAATCAACGAAAAAACTCTACAAAATGTCTACTTTCAACTTTTCGACTTGGAGACCACATATTTTTTATATGCTCTTTGAAAAACCATTATGACATGCTTAAGTGATTTTTGGTCAAAAATAATTAGAAATATTTTGAAATTTTTCTTATTTCTTGTTCAAAAATTTTAACTAATTTTTTTGGAATCCTTAGCTAAAAAATATTGCGATGGCTTACTTTCACTATATTTAAATATGCTTTCGTTTTGTTTTCTTCGCTCTGTTTATACTCTGAATCATACTTTTTTGAATGAAAATACGGTTTGCGCGAAATAAAGTAACCCCTCTAGTCAAGAAATTAAAAAAAACAATTATTTCACCGAGACTTGCCCAATTAGTAAGCCGACCTGTCGACCGTTTTAATTTATTTCATTTAACTCATAAAAAAAAATATTTTTTTCGATGTGCTAAAATTTCGTTTTTTTCGACTTTTTTCAAAATTTAAATTTTCGATTTGGACTTAAAAATCGTATGAATTTAAACTTAAAAATTTTCAACGGTTCGACAAGACCGTATTTTAGAGCTCCTAATTAATAAAAGATAGAAAATTAATTTACTGTAATTAGACACGTAGCTTACAAACGCGCGTTTTTTTAGTGTTTTTTCAAAAGACGATTTATAAAAGTAAAAACAATCAATCTGAAGAAATTCAGATTAAACAAAATAAGCTGAAAAGTGGCAACTTGTGTTCGAAAAGTTTTTATCAAAAATTTATAGTGGCAAAAAGTTTCCCATCAAAACAAAAAAATTGAAAAAGTGGCAATCTGTCAAAATGCACCGAGGCCCTTAAGTTTATAATGCCATAAATAACTTAAATTTAACCTAAAAAAATATTGTTTACATAATTTAGTTCGAAAATCCGTTTCTATCGCTATTAACTTGATTGTAAACGTAATCCACACGAGCGAAAGATTCTCTGAAGCTTTTTATTTCTCTTTCCTTGACATCCATAAGCGATTTAAGAAGAAATTTGTCGTATTTTTCTGGCCATTTTTCCAGGACCGTATCAAATGATTCCGGGAGCACATTGATAAAGGCTTTGATACTAGATTCCGTGTTTTGACTCGCTAATGCAAGCATCAAGCTGATACTGTCCATGCAATTTAATTTTTTGGTTCCACTATTCATTTCTGTTCCAGAGAGTTTCTAAATTATAAAATTTAACAGCTATTGCTTGCAGCAGAAATCGACAGTTTTTTGTTATGGCATATTAAAATTAGTATAATTGAAAAAATAAATTTTAAAGTTATAATCGCAAGCTGCGACTCGCAGCTTTTGAGAAATATCCGAATAAACATTTTTTATAACGTCATGAGTCATGACGCGTCTTATAATGGAAAATGATTGCAATTCATTCAAATCTGGTAGAATTGAAAAAATCATCTGTCGTTCAAATTCCAGGTAATATTGAAAAAATATGACAAGGAAATCAGTTAAGATCACGGGTATGGTGGTTCCTAATTTGACATATTCCCGATAAAAATTGGGCCAAACAGGGCTTTGAGGATACTATTTGGAATATCCAATTTGTAGAACTAGCCTTTAAATTGCGAAAAAAAATTGGTTTTTGTATTGATACACTCCATGATACAAAGTCGTTACGAGGCCACCTTGTCTAAAACGGAAAAGCTATCTCCTCCTAGGTTTTATTTTGAAATGAACCTTTACATAACCTGTAAAATTAGTAGAAAAAACTTCTGAGAAGCGTTTTTGTCAATAAGTGCTATACTTTATCTAGAATATGCGAAAACCATTGTTTTTTTTGACATTTTTCATCGAAAAATCTATCTCCTCCTAGGTTAAATTTCAAAATGCGCTCAAATTTTTGCAAACGCTAGTGCGGAACAAACATAAACTTCTGAGGAGCTGTTTTTCAAATTTCAACCTCAAACACAAAATAAGAATTTTTTAAGGTCACGTGATAATTTTTTCGAAAAAAATGTGCTTCAATTTTTTCGCAAGTAGGCGCAAGAGAAAGCCAGCGAAATACTGAAGAGAAAGTTGGCCTACGTCGAGCCGATATTTTAATGTTTTGGTGGTCAAATTGAAAAAAAACGTTATTTTTTCACTTAAATTTTGAGAAAAAATACTCAGAAAAAATCGAAAAAACTTAAAAATTCCGAAAAATTTTATGTTGTTATTCAGGTTGATTTGTGCTTTTGAAACATAAACGATTTGGTGCATTTTTATGACATATTAACTGCAGAAAATCTAGGAATCACCATACCCTTAAATAAAATTGTTGTATTGTAAATTACCTTAAATGCTAGCTGCATATCAACTAAGCCATCATCTGCTATTAAAAATATGGTTTCTTTCTTCTTTAGATCCATACTTGCAAAAACACCCCTTAAATAAGGATCGACAACTGAACCAAGGTTAAATTGAGACTATTTAGCTAGAACTCTGAAATCCGATTTGGGCAAAGTTTTGTTAGGCCGACACTGTACTCGGTATCTAAATGTCGATTCACAAAGTATTGTTCTCGAACAAAACTTGGACGAGAACTTGGTTGACTTCGAATATTAACCTCTTTGAAAAAATGCTAATTTCCGTAGTTAGGGTTGTGGCTGGGACATTTTTGTTATTTTTCTCGACTTTGATACTTATTAATAAGAATGGTAGTTTGATAAACTAAGTTTGTAATTGCTAAAAGAAATTTTAACATCTTATAACAATTGAAACAAGGTTTCAAAGATCTTAAACCAACCGGTAAATTCAGTTAAACTCGAACAAAAAAATTGTAAAAGTGATATTTTATCATCATATTTTAAAAAACTTTTATTTTTCCCAAGATCAATGATCTTAGATCATGAAGAATTAAAAAAGGACTGTTCTGTCTAATAATTTTTTCAGGCAGGAATTTTAACAAAAAAAAATGTATTTTATTTCTTTAACTCCCTGGATCACGATTTTTAACTCCCGTAGTGTCTTTCTGACCATCCGTGACCAGATGGCCTTTAATCGCAATTTAGGATCCTTAATCACGTATGAATGACAGTTTACAAAGTGATAGATCGACTATTTGGATAATTGACGTTTGTGCGTTTTTTTTTCGAAAATTTTTACTGTATTACAGTACTTAGTTTTTTGCTAAAAAATTTAAAATCANCCATCACACCATAGCCCCAAAATGATCACGTGACCGTATATTCAAGGAATAAGGTTGGTAAAAGTAGTACTATTTTTTTCAAAAATTACTTAAATCAATTTTTGAAAAAAAAAGGAAGTGGTTTTTTAGAAGTTGTTAAGACTTTTTTTCTATCCCACCAAAGTCCAAAAATGATAACGTGACCTTCAAATTAGGAAATAAGGTTTTGATACAAGTTAACAAATAGTTATCAAATTACGCCGAAAAATTTTTTGGGCAAATTAACACCTAATTTAAGAGTTTTGAACATAATAATATTTTCCAAAAACGTCACGTGATCTTATTTTTCAAGAAATAAGGATTAATTAATGATATATTCCAAACCTTATTTTTGAATTATTTCGTCACGTGATTTTATTCGGACTTTGGTGTAATGAGAAAAAAGTCTTAAAAACGTTTGAAGTTCCTTCCCAAATTTTTTTTATGTAATTTGAGTACTTTTTCAAAATACTGTATATTGCGTACCGTATATCAAATTACCGTTAATTTCAAAGTTCATCGTAGAGACTCGTAAGTACCCTCAAAATAATCGGAAGGGTCAACTTTCTGAGGAAAATTTTAGCAACTATGAGTCAATTATGTACTGAAAGGTCGCCAGAGAGCAACAATCGCCCTGTGAAATCTCAAAAATTTGACCATTTTCGCTCTTTAGTGACCGTTCAGTACATAATTGACTCATAGTTGCCAATATTTTCATCAGAAAGTCGATCTCTCCTGAAATTAGGCTTGAACTTTGTAATCAAAAATAGTTTTATTTTTATTTTTATGAGGCTGATTTTGTAAAAATTTTGATAAAAACATTACATTTTTTTTGCATATTTAATACCCAAATTGGCGACTGTTTAATATTTCAAATTGAAAATGTCAAATCAACCCTAAATTCGTGTTACTTATGTCCTTGTTTGTGAGAATCGGCGAAAAATGAGAGAGTTTTGAATGTTCTTATACACATTTGATAACTTTTTATAATTTTTCACAAAATTGTTTTAATAGGACTGTAGGGAATTCTTTGAATAATATGAAACCATTGAAAAAAAATATATGTTTGATAATCGAATCTTCGTTATATGCTTGATTAAAACTTCTGGTCAACGAATAACCAGAAGACACAAACGGGTCGGGAGAATTGTCGGCCACTACGGGAGTTAACCTCTAAAAACTAACAAGCATGGATAAAGCATTCTAAAACTAGAGTAGGGTGTAATCGTTTTTCAGCATCGGAAATCTACGAAATAGTTATTTTCAAAAATATTCTCCGGATAATAAATTACTAAGCTTTTGCTATGGGCCTCGGTGAAATTTGGCAGATACCGATATGGGCTCTTGAAGAAAAACTTTTCACTGGATTGATATATTCTTTCCCAATATACCATCAAAGTGATGATTCAATAGATCCAGGCACTTTTCTAACTAAGCGAATTTTTGCATCAATGCTTTTTTAAAGAAAATTTTGAGTCCGAATTTAACTTTTGCGATTCGAGAAAATAAGGAAAATTTGGAATAAAGTCTAAACATAATGAAAAAAATGCCTTATTTATTCGTTCAAATTTTTTTTTCAATATGTGTTTCAAAATCAACAGAAAAAAACTCTAACAAAATGGGCTAACTTTAACCTTTCGACTAGGTGAGAACATATTTTTTATATGCTCCTTGTGAAAAAACCATATGACATGGTTTAGTGATTTTTGTTTGTCTAAAATAATTAGAAATATTTTGAAAAATTTTCTTATTTCGTGTTCAAAATCTTTAAATCTTTAATCAAAAATTAAAAACAAAAATTATTTCACCGAGACTTGCTAATGGTAAAGCCAACCCATCCACCACGTAAAATTTTAATAAATTTAACTCATGAAAAGAATATTTTCCTTCGATGTGCTAAAATTTCGTTTTTTCGAGTCTTTTTTAGAATTTTAATTTTCGATTTTGACGTAGAAATCAAATGAAATTAAATTACATGTAATAAATTTTCAACTGGTGGTCGAAATCATTTTTTGAAGCTTCTAATTAAAATAAAAAAAAAATAAATGTATTGAGACACCATGGAAAGCAAAACGCGCGTTTTTAAAGTGTTTTTTTCAA
>SCLH01000591.1:78966-111083 GCA_004367855.1 Oikopleura vanhoeffeni | reverse complement strand
ACCATTGAAAAAATATATGTTGATAATGAATCTTCGGTTATATGCTTGATTTAAAACTTCTGGTCACGAATGACCAGAAGACACTACGGGTCCAGAGATTGTCGGCCACTACGGGAGTTAACCTCTAAAACTACAAGCATGGATAAGCATTCTAACACTAGAGTAGGGTGTAATCGGTTTTTCAGCATCGGAAATCTACGATAGTTATTTCAAAATATTCTTCGGATAATATATTATCTAGCTTTTGCTTATGGGCCTCGGTGAAATTTGGCAGATACCGATATGGGCTCTTGAAGAAATAACTTTTTCACGATTGATATAATTCTGCCCAATATACATCAAAGTGTATCATAATGCCAGGCAAACTTTTCTAACTAGCGAATTTTTGCATCATGGCTTTTTAAAACATTTTGAGTCCGAAATTTAACTTTTCGTTCGAAATAAGGAGAATTTTGGAAAAAGTTCTAAACATAATGAAAAAATCCTATTTTTTCGGTCAAATTTTTTTTCAATAGTGTTTCAAATCAACGAAAAAAACCTCCTACAAAATGGCTACTTATACCTTTCCGACTAGGTGAGAAACATATGTGTTATATGCTCTTGAAAAGAAAAACCATATGACATGGTTTAGTGATTTTTGTTTCTAAAAATAATTAGAAATATTTTGAAAAATTTTCTTATTTCTGTTCAAAATCTTTACAATCTTTAATCAAAAATTAAAAACAAAAATTATTTCACCGAGACTTGCCTAGATTGCGTAAAGCCAACCCATCCACCACGTTAAAATCTTATAAAATTTAACTCATGAAAAGAAATATTGTTCCTTCGATGTGCTAAAATTTCTGTTTTTTCGGTCTGTTTTAGAAATTTAATTTTCGATTACGTAGGAAATCATATGAAATTAAATTACATGTATATAAATTTTCACTGGTGGTCGAAATCATTTTTTGAAGCTTCTAATTAATAAAAAAAAAAAATAATGTAATTGAGACACCATGGAAGCAAACGCGCGTTTTTAAAGTGTTTTTTCAAAAAACCGGTTAAACAAAGTGAGCTCAAAAGTGGCAACTTACGTTTGAAATACTTTTTATTCGAAAATTATGAAGTGGCAAAAAGTTTCTCATGAAGACAAAAAAAATTGAAAAAGTGCAAATCTGTCAAAATGCACCGAGGCCCTTAAGTCTTTAGCTTAGGCTGTTATCAGTCTTTTTTGACATCCTCGGTTGGTCGATAAGAAGTTATATTTTGGTTAATTAAAGGGCGGTGATCATTTTATTTCGTTGCACGAAATTCGAAATCTCAATATTTTTGACCGAAAATGACATTTTAAATAATGACATTTGCGTAAGCGTCGATTAAATATTATTTAAAAAAAAATACAAAAAAACCTTTTGCGGAGTCGTCCTTATTGCAAACATTTTGATCGTCATAATCTATGGTTTATGTTGGGGTTGAAGACAAATTAAAAAAAAATAGGTGCTTAGATTTATTTTTCACGTTTTATAATCGTGAATGTCTAAATTTGTATACTTGGCTTTTTGCCATTTCAGTAAATATAGCTATAATGGCTATTTAAACACAAAAATAATATAGTTACAGTATGTCTAATTTTTTTGCGGAAAAATTTGAGGAATGAACGGGAGAATTCTCCCCAAATTATATACGATTCTCAGTAATATGATCCGAATCATTTTTCTGATTGGTTCAAAATAAATACTTCTAGAATGCATAAATTCATGACCTAAAATGTTCTTCTTGTCAAACAGAATATTAATAAGAAACCATGTAATATGGTTAAAAATCAATTTATGAAGTTATTCGGTAACTAATTGTAAGTAATTATCAAGTTCGAAAATTTTGTAATTTGAATGTCATAAATTAATTCGAGTACCGTGTTTTTCAAACTTTATTTTATGTGTACTGTGTGTGCCTCATCAAGGGCGTTTTTTGTAGTGTATTTTGAACAACTCCGCAAAAGTATTTCTCGGCATTTTAAGCTAAAATACGGTTATTTTGCCAAAAATATTCAAAATTTAAGCTTTTGAAAGTCAAAAATGTATCTAAGCAGCATTTTTCTCAAAATTATTTTATTTGAAGTAAGTGTGCCTCAGCGAAAGCTATTATTTAAGAGTAGTTTACACAGCTCCGCAAAACGATTTCTTGGCATATTGTGCAAAAAAGCAGCATGGCATTTTACCAAATTTATTATTTTGATAATTTCAAAAATAATTGACCAAAAAATTTTTTTCGTTGGAACGAGAAACTTCGCGAGCATACGCTGATAACATTACTTTCGATTACTTGATTTTAAGCCAATCAGAAGCCGGCATTATTTTGAAAATTTTGAAATATTTCTTGATCTTTGAAAAATTTGGAAAAAATTACTTTTCATTTTCATAAATATCAAAGATTTTTAATGCTGAAAAACCGATAACAGCCTACTTTAGCTTTTCTAGATCGGAAGATATGTCGATAAGAAAAAAAATATACATTACGCAAACTTTTCGTCGCAAAGAGACCAAAAAAGAAAAAAAACTTATTTTGGACACCTCAGAGTTAAAAATAAAAAAATATGTTTTTTCTATTTTTTTGACTAACGTCTAACGCCTAACGTCAAGCCTATAGAACCCCAAAGGGTCCAGGCAATATTTTGAAATTATTCTTCAGAACCTGAAAACAACTGTGTCAGTTTTTTCTCCTGATTGTAGAAAAAAAAAGTGCGCTAGCTCCTAATTTGCAACTTTTACAGCTGACTAAAGTTAGTCATGAAAATTTGACCTTAAAATCATTTTTTTTGAAAAAATTTCAAAAACAAAAAAATCCTACGTCTTAAAATTACCAGAAAAAAATTCTCTACAAGAAAGCTTAAAAACATTTATACCTATTTTTATAAATTCCTTATTTTAAATCGTCCAGTCACTGGCTTCTGAATACTTCATTAACCCTTGGAATCACAGAGCCGATATATCGACTCAAGCCTACCTAAAACGGGAAAACATTTTTTAACAAAAAACATTTATTAACAAAACATTTTCCAATAAAACATTTTTTAACAAAAAACATTTTTTAACAAAAAAAAATAATTTTAACCAAAATAAAAACATTTTTACAAAAAAATTTTTTAAACAAAGAAAATTTTAAACAAAGAAAACCATTAATAACAAAGCAATTATTTTGTTTCAAACTCATCAAAGAAACACACATTTGTTGGAAGTGTAAATCCTCACACAAAATATATCTCGGTTTGCATTATTAGTTGTTTTGAAATCGAATCTATAAATTATGCTTATTAGTAAGGTACAAATGGGAGAACATTTTCTAACAAATTTGAAAAACTCGTGCCCAGATACACGTATAAAACCATGCAACACTCTTGTCAAGAAAAAATAGGTTTTGGGTGAGAAGATCAGGTTCCCTCTGCGAATAATGTAACATAAGGGAGTCACCCACCGGGTTTATTTGGCTCTCAGACATGTATGAAAAGCTAATTTTTTATTCGCATTCTTCATTTGGTGATCGGTTTCATCCTAAAAAATTAAAAAAAAAATTCGATGCTAAAAAAAATTTCCAAAATTTCCTATTTTTCTAACGTATAAATGTCCTTCATTTGTCTGTAACTTAAGTGAATCCGTGACGCTGATTTTTTTGCATGATTCACTTGATTTCATCTTAAAAAAAAAAGCAATTAAAAATTTTTTAATTTTCGAAAAAAAAAGAAATTCTAATTTTATTAGCATGACTAAAAAATCACGGACCTTATATTTCGCTCTCAGACATGGTTAGAGATGCTAAATTTTATCCATTCTTAATTTTGTATCCCGGTTCATTCCAAAAAAATTTAAAAAAATTAAAATTCGATGTAAAAAAAATTCCTATTTACTTGTCTAATTGACTCCTCATTTTCAGCTTATTTTGACCCAGAACTTACGGTTTATGAGGAAAGAGACAGACCGACTACATACCATTTCACTGTTGTGAAATTAACTGACTGTGTTATAAAAAATAATGAATTGTTGGAAAACTGTAAAAAAAAACTTATAATTCTTCAAGAAAATATTTATCTGCTATTTTTCAGGAAGCAAAACTTGACTGCGCATAAAAAACCCATACTACAAAAGAATAGCACAATTACGAGCGCAATGAAAAATTCACGAGCTCCCAATTTTAGGAAAGTCTTTTTCCGCGAAAAATATTTGCTACTGTGCTCCAAATGAAATTGAAACTAGCGCTCAGGGGTTACCAAAAACAGCCATTTGATAGACTTTATCAGTGATTGTAGGCAAAATTAAGGAAAAATATAATCTGAGCGCCATAACTTTTTTAACTACAAATTAGGCTATGCTCACCAAAAATCAGAAAAACTTAGTTATACATCGCTAAATGAAATTACACCAGATAAAAATCGAAAAAAATGACTTTTTGGCGCGTAAAAAATACCGGTACGATTCATAACAAAAAACTTTTGTCACACTTTTGCGAAAAATTCAGACAAATATCTTCTGGGTCTTAGACATGAAACTCACGCACCACTATTAGTTTAGCTCAGACAAACGTTGAAAATCACTAAAATGGCGGTGCGGTTACTCCCTTAATCACACAATGAAATAAAAGTTCAATGTAAGAGTTTTTCTTTTGCATACAGTATACAGAATGGAGGTTAATCAATTTTTACTTACATCATAAGACGGTTTTTTTGGAGAACTAATGATCTTTAAAACTTAAAATTCAAGCTTAATCTCCATAAGTATTTTTGGACTTAAATAATATTTTTTTTCACTATTTATGGAAAAAAAGTTGTTTTTTTTGTAATTAAATAAAAAAATTCCAATGAGAAAAAAGTATTTTTTTCGTAATTAAATAGAAATAATTTTTTTTTGTACGTTATCAAAAGTTTCTATTTTTATCAATTGAAATGATGCCTTTTCCAAGCTTTTCAACAGGTCACTGGACGTTTTGCTTGATTAGCACTCCCTCCTTGAACATTTTGCAGCGTTCATAAAAGGTTCGTTCGATTATTGTGTACCACTTTCAGCCTGCACTATATAAGCTGGCATAAAGCAAATAATACTTAATTTAATTACTTAAACCCTCTGGGCACTTAATGTAACATTAAGTACACAAAAATAAATAAAGAATTCATTAAGCATTATTCTACTTTTCATCAATTAATTATTAAACGGTAACAAAAATTACGCAAAAACGTCCCTTAAAAAAAGTTCCAACAATTTTATATCGAAAATGTTTTTTTGTTTAAAAATGTTTTTTGTAAAAAAATATTTTGTTTTGTTTAAAAAAATGTTTTTTGTTTGTAAAAAATGTTTTTGTAAAAAATGTTTGTTTTTATTATAAATGTTTTTTGTGTAGATAAATGTTTTTCTGTTAAAAATGCATTTTTTTTTGTTAAAACTTTTTTGTTAAAAAATGCGTTTTTGTTATTAAAAAATGTTTTGTTAAAAAATGTTTTGTTAGAAAATTTTTGTTAAAAACCTTTTTGTTAAAAAACTTTTTTGTTAAAAAACCCCCTGCCACCTAAACCTTCTAAAAAGGGCAAAAAAAATGTCACAGAATTGTTTCTTCCGAACACATTATAAAGAATTTTGCGGTGATTTCGAAAACAATACTCATTTTTTTGATATTAGGTTCGAATATTACAGAGAGTTGATTTTTAGAGATTTTTCACCAAAGTTTTACTTCCGGAATAATTATTACGAAACTAGACATCAAATACAAATGTGAGATAAGCC
Organism: Oikopleura vanhoeffeni; assembly: GCA_004367855.1. Classification (NCBI taxonomy): domain Eukaryota; kingdom Metazoa; phylum Chordata; class Appendicularia; order Copelata; family Oikopleuridae; genus Oikopleura; species Oikopleura vanhoeffeni. Next base: position 105,339 of record SCLH01000591.1, on the reverse strand, counting down.
AGTTTTTAGGAACGTGTTTTGTGAATGCAAAACACTTAACATTTACATTTTTTCCTATCTTGGGACAGATATTTTTCTTTGAAAGTGAAATTTCAAAATTTTCAATTGAAGTCCATAGTTCAATTGAATTCCATGAAAAAAATTATTTATTATAAAAATTAATTAAATCAATCAAAAATTGTCCAACCTGTCACTTGATTACTATATCGAAAATTATCCCTACTGCGCCTTTCTCTGCACGCGTCATAACTTTGAGCGATTTAATTAGTTACTTCTCAGTAAAAAAGTGTATTAATTCTCTTTTATTGGAAAATAGCCATTTTTCATAGAAATTCGTGATTTTTTCATCATTTTTTTTTACTTTTTTTAAAATAATTTTTGATTGATGATATATAGATAGGGTTATACCCAGGAGCAGGCTTTCAAAAAAGGATGGCTTTTGCGTGGGTTTTCCATCACCTTGTTGCGTAGGTTTAAGCAAAACATGGGGGGAAAATTTTTAATGTTTATATTAATTAGATAATTGTGCTCAGCTTGAGCTATCTAAGAACTAAATTGGATGACTCGTTTTCAAATGACGCGTCGTTTTCTCACCCCCCCCCGTGTTTTTGAGGGACCAAATCTTCGGGTGAGGGCAATAATTTTGATGAAAAATGCGTAGGCGGAATAACTGATAATTCAAAAAAATCCAACCTGCCCAAGTTTGCCTCAAAAAATTTCTGCTTTATTCGAGACAGAATTTTCCTGGCGTTCGTTTTAACCCCAAAAAATTTTTAGAGGAGATTAGTATGCGACTTAAATCGACAATTTAAACTTATAAATTCCATTTTACCCTAGAAAAATTTTTCAATTTTTTTGTTTTTATTTGCAAATATTTTTCTTCAAATTCTGCGCTAGTTATTTCTTTCCAATCGTTTCTAAAGTTTTTATTTTAAAAGATAGTTATAGCCCCGGGTATAACCCTATATACAGGGGGGTGCGGGCGTATAGTTATACGCGTATAGTTAAATTGCACGCAAAAACCTACGTAAGCCTCCGCAAAAAACCTACGCATTTAAAAATAAATTTTTTCGTTCCTGGGTCGTGCGGGCGTATAGTTATAGGCAAAAGAAGGGCTTTTTTCAAGACGTTCCTAGGCAAAAATAGGCGTTTAGACCAGATTCTGACAAGATTCTCGGTCGGCCGACAATTTGAAAAATACACTTTTTTAAAACGATGTTCGATTGATCCAATGAGGTGTCGGTATTTCAAGGAGTTTAAAAACATGTTTTCAAGTTCTCGCAGACAAATTGTCGGCTAGCTTAAAATGGGCCAATAGTATATTCAAATTAAAGAATTTCAGTTTTCTGTTTTTAGTGAGAGTGATCTTACAGTGAGATATTTTTTTCCATTATTTTCATTGTTTCTTGACATTTTAACGATCGGATAAAATCTTCTTTCGAATTCATGTTTATTTAAAATTAACTTTATTTCATTTTTTTCAATAAAATTAATTGATTTGTAACGAAAATTTTTTTTAAAATCACAAAGATTCTACTCGATCATATGTTAACGCCAATTTTAAACTCAGATATTGTCGAAATGACCAATCAAGAATTTTTTCCAAAAGTACCGCGTATATTAGAAATACGCGTATCGTAGAATTACGCGTATACGTAGTTAGTTTTTTGGCGACAATTTTCTAACGTATACCGGCCGCACCCCCGTATACGCGTAATTCTAAACATAACGCGTACTTTCTAACTAACACTACTTTTCAAAAAATCTTTAAAATGTTCAAGGAAAACAATGAAATATTATGGAAAAAATATGCTCACATTAATCACTCTCACTAAAAACCAGACAAAACTAAATATTTTATCTGAATAACTATTAAGGGCGGCCGAATTTTTCAAGCTAGCCGACATTGTCTGCGGAGAATTGAAAACTGTTTTAAACTCCTGAAATACCGCACTTCATTGGTCAATCTGAACATGTTTTTTAAAAAAGTGTATTTTATTGTTCGCGCCGCCGGGAATCTTGGTCTGAAAATCTGGTTTTAAAACGCCTATCTTTTTTTCCTAGGAACGTTTGAAAAAAAAGCCCTATTTTGCCTATAACTATACGCCGCACGCCAGGAACCAATAAATTTATTTTTCAAATGCGTAGGTTTTTGCGGAGGCTTACATAGGGCAGATACTTGTGCGTTGGAACTAGGGCGTCACAGGACGAGGCCAAAATAGAGACTAAAGGGTATCTGAGAAATCCGAGAAAGTCATTCCTCATTATTGTTTCCGGAGAATTTGAAAAAAATAATTTCGAAAATTATCAAATTTTTCGAATTTTTTTTCCAAAATTTTTCAAAATTCAAAATTTTCAAATGCATGGAAACAGCAATATATGCACAGTAAACAAAAGAGGAAAAAATTTTGAGAATTTTGGCTGAAAAAAAAATTCCAAAAAAAAAATTTATAGCAATTTTTCATAATGACAAAAAAAATAATTTTTTGGATATAGAATTTTAAGTGACAATCAGTTATTCAATAGAAAAGGTCTTGATGCTGAGTCATGCCAATTTTCAGAAAAATTGAAACCAATCTAGAGCGCCGTAAATTAAATTGCGATGTGACAATTTCGTATTTTGCTCATTTTTCTAGGGATTTTGCCCTTTTGCTACCGGAAATAGAAAAGAATATGTTTTTGAATTACACTTGATGCAAAGAAAATGTATCAATTAATAATCAGGCCAATTCTCGGAAAATTTTGAGCCGATTAAGGGGGTAGGCGACTCATTTTAAATTGGAAAAGTGCGATTTTGTACATTATTTTTTGAAATTTATAACTTTTTTCAACTTTTCCTGACCCCAAATCCGCCCGCAAGCATTTTCAGTAGTCCTATCGTGTTTCTTGGTTAATTTGAAGCAAAAAACTTGCTTATAACTTTTTGAAATTTTAACTCCCTGGTGTCTAAAATGGCCAAAATAGATGCCGGTCTCTAGAAAACCGGCTGTAAAACCGGAAGTGGTAGTTGAATTTTTTGTGCAAAGCATGTTTTCGATACAAAAGGTGTTTATGCTGAATCACGCCAATTTTCAGAGTAAATTGAGGCAAAATTGAGCAACGGAAAACAAATGGCGTGTGACGTTTTGGTATATTTGCCTATTTTTCTAAGGATTTTGCTCTTTTGCAACCGGATATAGAAGCGAATATGTTTTTAAACTACGCTAAATGCCAAAAGAATGCATCAACTAATAATCAGGCAAATTTTTGGAAAAATTTGAAGTCCATTAAGGGGGTCGGCGACTCAAGTGAAATTGTAAACGTGCGATATTTCACATTTTTTTAACTAATTTTTATTTTTTTTTCAACTTTTCCTGACCCCAAATCTGCAAAAAAACATTTTTGTCATTAACAGTTGCGAATAACAGGCCTCGAAGAACCACCATGCCAATTTTCAAGAAATTGTGGAGCCATTTACGGGTCGGCGGCTTATTTCAAATAAAAAAAATACAATTTTTCAAATTTTTTAGTTATTTTTTTAACTATTTTAACTTTTCCTGACCCCAAATCCGCAAAATAACATTTGTGAACAGATGATTTGCCAGGTCCATTAGTAGGACGGGACAATTTTCAATATTTACATGAGTGTTTTTGGTGGCACGGATATAAAAAAATAACCGTCCCACTAAAATCACTTTTACATGGCATATTCCAACTTTATCATGTAAAATACGGCAATCACGTATTAACCTGATGTGAAAGAAATCAAAGGTTTCCAAAATAACACTTCAAAAGAGTAGAATTCCGGAAATTTTTTTCTTCAGAAATAAAATTTGAAATTTTTTAAATATTTTACAACTTTAAATAAACAAAAGTATCTGAATATGCATGATTCACATAAACTTCAGAAAACTATGTAGTCATCACCCCCACAGGTAGCACTTCAACCATTAATATCGACTTATAGAAATAATGGGTGGATTCTTCTGAAACTTCTTGGGGGTTAATAATATATAAAAAAGTGGAAAAAAGATATGAAAAAAAAATTTGGTCGTCACGTAAGAAGGCCAATAAAGGGGGGAATTATATTTTTAATTTTATTGAAAAATGAGACCCAAATCGGCCGAAAGCCGATAAAGGGTTATTTTATGTTGAAAATTTGTTGAAAAATGAGCCCCAAATCGGCTGATCTTATATTTTGAATTGAATTTTGCTGAAAAATAAAACCCAAATCGGCGGAAGGCCGATAAAGGGGGAAATTATACAGGGTGTAAGATTTTTCCCTTCTTTTTTTCAAATTGGATAGCGATACGAAGCGCTACTGTGATGGTTATTTTGGTCAACTAGTCTTTCTCGAATTCAACCAATCAAACTGCATCCGTGGAATGTATAGTGATAATCCAATTGCGAAAAAGAAGGGAAACACATTATCCATCGTCAAGACTTACTTCTGTATTATATTATTATTTAAATAGCCTAAATCGGTCAAAGAGGCCATAAAAAAAGATTTTGTGGTTTTTTATTATTTTTGAAACAAATTCAACAACATTTTCTTCAACAAGTTTGAAACTATTTGTTCAAATTTTAGATTTTTTTTGTTGATAATTGGTCAAGTTTTTCTAAAATTTAATAAAAATTTAATAACATTTTGAGAATTTCTATAGTTTTTAAATAAATCATATTTGAATCTTTTTTGGAAATTCGAAAACTTTCTTCGTACTATGATAATTTCGCAACAAAATAAAATTTTATTATTGTCAAATTTTTTCAAAAATTTCCCAACACCATCGACAAATTTCTCAAAATTTGACAGATTTATTTATTACACATTTCTCTAAAAGATTTGACACTTTTTCTAACATGTGTTGATGTGAATTGTAAGTTAATTAGCAATTTTTTTGAAAAATTGTCAAGTATTTCTTCTCCAACAAAATTAAATAATACATTAAATCATCATTCTTGTCCGAAATTGTCAAATTAATTTCACAATAAACTTGTAAATTTGTGTAAATAAAAATTTGACAATTTAACTTTATTATTGTTGCAAAATTACTGCAAATGGTGAAAAAGTTTTCGAATTTGAAAAAAATTTCAAATATATTTTATAGAAAAATATTTGAGACCAATTAATAGAAAATTATTCATTTTAGAACAAGAGTTTCACATATTTTGAAGACGAAAAATTATTTTTAACAAATTTTAAATTTTAAAAACCATAATTTCCCCCTTTATCGGGCCTTCTTCTTTCTGCGACTCCAAGTGAGTCATTCCCATAATTTATCCGTCCAATGCAGTCGCTGGTTAAGAAAAATTTCCAAAATTTTGAATCACACACGGAAATCATATTAATTTACCACATTATACTCTCAGATGATTGCCCAAATTAAAAAAAAAATTTGTAATCATTCCAATAATTATATACGTGGCCGGTCGACCCCTATAGATCCAGATTTCTTTAAACTGGCATGGTTTGTTCTCCGAAGGCGCTGTTATTTGAACTATTTTGCCTAATATTTTTTTGCGAGATTTGGGGTCAGGAAAAGTTGAAAAACATAATAAAGAATTAGCTTTAAAAAATGTGGCAAATAATCGGCACGTTTACAAATTCAAATGGTCCGCCGACCCCCTTAATTGACTTCAGAGATTTTCCAAAAATTTGCTTATTATTAGTTCGATGCATTTCTTGCTTTTACAGTAGTTCAAAACATATTCACTTCTTATACGGTTGCAAAGGCAAAATACTTAGAAAATAGGCAATATACCAAAACGTACACGCCATTTCTTTTCCGCCGCTCAATTTTTCTGAAAACAGCGTTATTCGCATTAACCCTTCTATCAATAAATGATTGGCACCAAAAATTCAACTACCACTTCCGTTTTACAGCCGGGTTTCTAGGGCCGGCATCCTATTTTGGCGCATTTTAGACACCAGGGAGTTAAAATTTCAAAGTCATAGCAAGTTTTATGCTCCAAATTAACCAAGGAACACAAATAGGGTCAACTGGAAGAATTCTCAGTTTCCGCATTTTCTCTGAGTCGATCGTCTGTGCAAGCCTAGTGTGTAAGTTCACACTTAGTTAACCCATACAAATATAATTTGTGAGACTACGATGGGACGTATCCCGGTTGATATGCTACACCTTCAGTTTTCCAGCATCATATTTTCTAAAACTAAAAATCAAAATTCTCAGATATTTGAAATGATTAATGCATAAAATTAACTTTTCAACTTCCGTATTGCAAAGTATTGGAGCTTCAACTACAGTTGAGCTTTCTGTTATACACGTCCCAAAAGTGAGCCGAATATACGGCTTCTGGTTGCCTGGCGAACTCTGTTTCCTGTGATTCCAGGGGTTAACGAATCATTGTTGATGCGATGGAGATCCCTAGGGGCCTTTTCTTAATCATTCACGACGAATTTCTATTTTTTCTGGAAATCTTCCATCTTTTTCCAAACTTTGGTATAACCCCCGTCTATCGGCCGTCCGATATTTTTGATATTTCTCTCGCTTTCCCCCAGTCTCTAGTATCTACTGAAGCATGTTTCTTCTGATCTCAATATTTCTTTGCAAATAGAATTAAGTCGAGGAGAGAACCAATTTTTCTAACTGCTAGTTCAGAACGTTTTCACGATTAGTTAGTTTCAACGCGTGAATTGCACAACTGTCTTTTAGCATTTTGTTATGCACAAAAGACTTACATATGCCAACAGTTAATTATTCTTGTACCGCGCGTTACTGTATAAAAACTATACCACCTGGGCTCCGCACACCAGAACCTCTGGATTAGAGTCCAGCGCCGCTATCCATTGCCAGTGGGCTGCTTATGAACATTAACGGTGTAATAACAACACCGCAATTCAAACTGTATATTTTTGTTCAATCTAAGCAAAATGCTCCTTACTCAATCTTGAACGTCTGTGCCATTTTTTTCGCTCAAGAAAGGACCATGAGAGGACCAATTTGAAAAAAAGCGCTTGCAGATGAAGATTATTGATATTGGGAAATATTTTTTTTAGAATTTCCCTTCACCATTGGATTTCATTGGGGAAAAATCGAGCCGGGAACAAAAGAACTAGGCTTGTCGAGGTCATGCAAATTCATTTACCATTATTTCGAAAGAATAATAAGTCATGAGTGATAATTAACATAAACTCATGTTATATTCTTACGAAATCACTGTGAACTCGACCGCAAAATGTCAAAGTTAACTGACCGTATAACTAAGGACGAAACGCGGTGAAACTTCAGAATTTCGCCAACTTTTTCTGGTCATTTTTTTCGATTTTTTGACAGCGGTGTGACGCAGTTATTAAAAGTGACTACCTCCATTAGTAGGGATTTTCTTAAACCTACGCTTTCCCCGAGACCGGTCACAAGACGTTGTGTACTTTTTTTTCGTTCTCTGGATCAAGACGACGGTCTCGGACGCATACAGTAGGTACTGGACGTCCCGGAGATAAATCAGAGATGAGCAAAATACCCGACACAATGAAGTATGCCATAATTTCTCAAACTGCGAAGTTGACCATGCGAAACTTTAAGCACAGCCTTGTTTGCACGTGAACATGACTTGGGAAGTTTTCAGAGATTTTCGTATGTGCAACTAGGTGGTACATTTGAAATTGAAATTTTGTCATTTTTATATAAGACAGAGCGGTTCTGGGTGCTGGATTGCTTTTGCACAGATTAACGTTTCTTTGATCGATAAATCTAAAACAACAAATTAAAACTTCCGGTTTAATACTTATATAAGTATACGATATGAACTGATAAAAACGCTCCATTTTGACTCACAGCCAAGCAAGAATCTAAGCCAAGCTACGCCAGGCCTGCCCCAAAGCGTACTATTTGAGTCAGTGTCTTGTATCATTTTGGTACGTAAAGCACAGCTTGGTGTCTTTACGTGACCCAGAATTGATCTGAATCCAAATTCTAAAACAAACACGTCCTATCACTGCGCGTTCAGTGGCACTGGACCAGTGCAGTTTGGTTAAATTCTTTTTCAAAAAACATTCACGAACTAATTTATGAGAACATTTTTAAAAATAAACTTTAACAGTCTTAAAATACATCTTTAAATTTTGATTGAAAAGTTCATGTAAAAGATTAATTTTTCAAAGAAAATTTTAAATTTTGAATTTAAAATGTAAAACAATATTTTTTAAACTCAATTTTAAATTTGATCTTCCAAAATCAAAAATAAGACTGCATTTCGAAGACGTGGAAATGTATAGTGTGGATAGAATCAAGATTTATTTTCGATTAAAATTGACAAAGAAGGTATAAATTTGAAAGAGAGTCGGAGCACTTGAGTAAAAAAGCATCAATCTCTTATGTTTTCTATTTAGTTCCTAACCTCGAATGTGTTTTTAAAGTCATTCCCTATCGTCAGTTTAAATTCGATGCGATCGCGTGAAGTCCAAAATATACCGATAAAAGTTATTTACATAGGTGGTGTTGGCTCTTAAAACTCTTTTCAGAAAGTTTTACTCGCACATCCTCATTTGGTCCGCGGGAAAGCTTTCAGGGTAGGCTGTGAAATTTCTAAAAATTGAGCATTTTATTTGGTATTTCCGAAAAAGTCTCTTCTACATAGCTTGTTGAGTTCAACCAATGTTGACCTAAGTGTAAAATTTTTATTCACGAGAACAATAGATTAATTATCAGTACAAACAAATTTCTAAAATTCACTTCCGTGTGTACTTCGCGGAAGTACCGGGTTGTTTACGTTCAGTTATTTAAATTCTGCATTACTATTAGAAAAATTGTCAATAAAACAATTTTGCACAAAATACATTTCCCGATTATCGCTAACTCAATGGTGGGGTTGCTTAAGGTGGGTTGCGATTCAGGGGGTATGGTCCGCTGCCTTTATAGCTTAGGAGGCATAGAATAAGATGCTCCAAAATGACCCGGGGGTGTAACAAATAGTGTACTAGCACGACAAATCGTCCAAAAAAATTTCGAAATTTTCGCGTCTTTTTTCGAATTTACTTTTCCAGTATTTTTTTCAAAATGAACTTAAACAAATTACGTCTGCTTAATTGTAGACAAATAAAACGTCCGAGAATTTTTTCGTACAATTTGTTTCACGTGACCTTCAAAACATTCACTAATTTTGAGTTATGGGGATGCAAAATGTGAAAAAACACGCTCTAAAGGAATTTTTACCCCTTTTGTTTTCGAAGCTACCTTCTGTAAAAATTTGAGCTGATCAGTTTGAAATTTAACCTAGAGGAGATGGCTTTTAACGTGACCAACCAGTCCGAAAAAACGGATGGTTTTTCGCATATTCTAAGAAAAATATACACTTATCGAACAAAAACGCTCGTAAAGAAGTTTAAATACAAATTATAATCGCGTTACTGTTCAAGATTTAAGTTTATTTCAAAACTAATAAATGATTAGATTAACCATCTTTGGAGCTAGGTCCTCTGTGTTGTACTGGTCGAGAGTGTGTGTCATATAAAACGTTTTGCACATTTCTCACGCAACGCTAAAAACTAGATCTAGCAAACTACCAATAAAATATCTCGAAGCCCTTGGACACGTTTTTAGTCGAAAAGAAACCAAATTCCAGCGACATTTCCCCCTTAAGGGGCGACTGTTCGCTGTTTTATGAGACTTTCGGGGCATCGAAATTGCTGCCAAAATTGATTTGATCGGTCGATAACAAACGTGTATACATGACCCAAATTAATCAAAAAATGTTTTTGTTCGAAACTTCCGTGTTTTTCTGAGTTTTTTTTAAATGAAGTTTAAAAATAACGTTTGCTTTAATTTAACCGACTAAAGCTATTCAAAATCATCACCTTGAGCGTAACAGCAACTTTCTGACCGTATTTTTCGTGGACTTCATTTTAGCTCTACTCGAAAAAATTCGAAGCACTTTTTTGATAATTTAGTCAGTGTCACCACTTTTTTATCAGCCTCATATCATATATTGGAGCAACTTCAATGCGATCAAAAGAACTACCGACAGCTATTAAAAATGTCCAGCACAAAATGATTGTCTTTGCTTTTTAGCAGTATTACGGTCCTAATCAAATGAGAAAGGATTTTCCCGGCGAACGGTGTCCATTGACATAATTTTAACCGGCACATATCGGCATAATGTAATCCAAATTGGACGGGATAAACGCCCTTAGACATTGCGCTGACAAATTATATATTAACAAATTAATTATAACATAAATTTATATGAAAAACAAATTATAATGATATAATTTCTATCTTAAAAATGTCTTTTTGTAGAATTATATTTTCCTCTCGTACAAATCCATACGGACAGTCTCCATGAAATTTTTTCAACTATTATCAAACAAATCGTTTGTATTTGTTCATCAATTGTCATCGACATGTTTTGTGATTCTTCCTGAGACTCTCTCTGACTTATATAAATAGTTAAACAAAATGTAAAAAGTAAATTGCCAGGATCTAACGGATTCAAACATCAATTGCAACAACTCTCAAAACATTCTCGTCATGCTTCTCGGCTGAATTGTGTTCATAATTTTTTGATAATTTTTATTGCGTTTCTCTTGCATACAATAAATCGCTTTTTTGTTGGAATTAAATTTTTAACGAAAATAAGTAAAATTATATTACGCTGATGTACACAAAAACATATGGCGCACCGCATGTGCTCGGTATGACAACCGGTAAAGGATGACAATTTATCGAACGAAAAGGACGATTCTTCCGAAAATATAAACTTCTTAAATTGCCGTCTATTGGCCAAATTGAAGAAACTCATTTTCCTCATTAATTCCAGACACTTTTATTTTTTTTGACATGAAACTTATGTAGTATTAATAATGTTTGAAACTTGTGTCTATGCGCCACAAATTATCGACCAATCAGTAATTGCAGCAACTTGCCGCAGAACATACAAATAGATTTATTGAAGTGGCCTATTTGCCATACTGACTGACGAAAAGCACTGACCGTCCTTAGTGAGGACTCCTCAGCAAGTTTTTTTATTTAAAAAGTAGACATTTTTATAGGAATTTTTGTGAACATATTCTTGGGAACTGTAGTTGGAACTTAGTTATATCTTCTCTGCCCCAAATCGGTCAAAGGCCAATAAAAAAAGATTTTGTGTTTTTTATTTATTTTTGAAACAAAATTAACACATTTTTCTCCAAAATTTGAAACTTTTGTTTCAAATTTTAGATTTTTTTTGAATTGATCAATTTTTTAAAAATTTAATAAAAATTTAATAAAAATTTGAGAATTTCTATAGTTTTAAAATATCATATTTGAAAAATTTTTTGAAATTCGAAAACTTTCTTCGTATTTGCATAATTTCGCAACAAAATAAATTTTTATTGTCAAATTTTTTTCAAAAATTTTCCCAAAACCTCGACAAATTTCTCAAAAATTTGACAATTTATTTCAAATTACACAATTTCTCTAAAGATTTGACACTTTTTTCTAAAATTTGGTGAATTTGTAATTAATTAGCAATTTTTTGAAAAAATTGTCAAGTTTTTCATTCTCCAACAAAATTAAATAATAAACATTAAATCACATTTGTCCGAAATTGTCAAATTAATTTTCACAATAAAATTGTAAAATTTGTGAAATAAAAAATTTGACAATTTAAATTTATTTTGTTGCAAAATTATGCAAATTTGAAAAAAGTTTTCGAATTTGAAAAAAATTTCAAATATAATTTTATAAAAATATTGACCAATTAATAGAAAAATTTCAAATTTTAAACAAAAGTTTCAAATTTTGAAGAAAAATTATCTTTTAACAAATTTAAATTTAAAACATAATTTCCCCCTTTATCGGCCTTCTCTTTCTGCCGACTCCAGTAAGTCATCCATAATTTCCTGTCCAAGCAGTCCTGGTAAGAAAATTTCCAAATTTTGATCCACCACGAAATCATTTATATTACAATTAATACTCTCAGATGATTGCCAAATTAAAAAAAAATTTGTATCATTCCAATAATTTATACTGCCGTCGACCCCTAAATAGATCCAGAATGTTTTTTAAAATTGGCATGGTTGTTCTCCAAGGCCTGTTATTTGCAACTATTTATGCCTAAATATTTTTTTGCGGATTTGGGGTCAGGAAAAGTTGAAAAAATAATAAAAATTAGTTTAAAAAATGTGAAATATCGCACGTTTACAAATTCAAATGAGTCGCCGACCCCCTTAATTGACTTAAAATTTTCCAAAAATTTGCTTGATTATTAGTTGATGCATTTTCTTGGCTTTTAAAGTAGTTCAAAAACATATTCACTTCTATATCCGGTTGCAAAAAGGCAAAATACTTAGAAAAAATATACCAGAAACGTCACACCGCCATTCTTTTCCGCCGCTCATTGTTTCTGAAAATCACGCGTTATTGGCGGGCATAAACACCTTTTTCTATCGATAAATGATTGGCCACAAAAAATTCAACATACACTTCCAGTTTTACAGCCGGTTTTCTAGGGACCGGCATCTATTTTGGCATTTTAGACACCCAGGAGTTTAAAAATAGCAAGTTTTATGCTCCAAATTAACCAAGGAACACAATAGGAGTACTGAAAATTCTCAGTTTCGACATTTTCTCTGAGTCGAATCGTCCTGTGACGCCCTAGTTGTAAGTTACAACTTGTAACCCATACAAATAAAATTTGTGAAGACTACGATGGGCACGTATCCCGTGATATGCTACACCTTAGTTTTCCAGCTATATTTTCTAAAACTAAAAATCAAAATTCTAGAATTTGAAATGATTAATGCAAAAATATAACTTTTCAACTTCCTATTGCAAAAGTAATTGGAGCTTCAACTACATTGAGCTTTCTGTATACAACGTCCAAAGTAGAGCCGATATATCGGCTCTGGTGCCTTGGCGGAACTCTTTTTTCTGTGATTCCAGGGGTTAACGATATTGTTGATGCGATGGAGATCCCTGGCCTTTTATAATCATCCCGAATTTCTATTTTTTCTTGGAAATCTCCATCTTTCCAAACTTTTGGTATAACCCCCTTATGCCAGTCCGAATATTTTTGATATTTCTCTCGTTTCCCACAGTCCTCTTTATCTATGGAACATGTTTCTTCTGATCTCAATATCTTTGCAAATAGAATTAAGTCGAGGAGAAACATTTTTCTAACTGATAGCTTGCACGAACGTTTCACAATTAGTTAAGTTTCAACCGGTTAAATTCAAAACTGTCATCTTATGCATTTTTATGCACAAAAAGAATTAACAAATATGCAACAGTTAAATTATTACTTGTACCGCGGCGGTTATGTATAAAAACTATACCCCACCTGGGACTCGAACCCAGAACCTCTGGATTAGAAGTCCAGCGCGCTATCCATTGCGCAGTGGGCTATGACCAAGGTGAATAACAACACATAATTAATACTGTATATTTTTTCTAAATCATAGCAAAATGCCAATACTAATTTGAACGTCCTTGTGCCATTTTTTCGCTCAAGAAAGGCCATGAGAGGACCAAATTTGAAAAAAGCGCTTCAGATGAAGATTTTGAAATTGGAATATTTTTTTTAGAATTTCCTTCACATTGGATTTCATTGGGGAAAAATCGAGCGCGGGAACAAAGAACCTAGGCTGTCCGAGGTCATGCAAATTCAATTTACCAATTTTTTTCAAAAATAAATAAGTCATGGTGATAATTAACATAAACTCATTTATATTCTTTACGAAATCACTGTGAACTCGACCAAAATTTCAAGTTATACGGTATAACTAAGGACAAACGGTGAAACTTCGATTTCGCCAATTTTTGGTCATTTTTTTCGATTTTTTGACAGCGGTTGGCAAGTTATTAAAAGTGACCTCATTAGTAGGGATTTTTCTTCAAACCTACGCTTTCCCACCGAGACGGTCACAAGACGTTGTTGATACTTTTTCGTTCTCGGATACAAGACGACGGATCTCGGACTGATACCAGTAGACTGGCACGTCCGGAGATAAAATCAGAGGATGAGCAAAATACCGAAAATCGAAGTATGCCATAATTCTAAAACCGGAAGTTGACTGCGAAACTTAAAGCAAGCCTTGTTTTGCGTGAAATGACTTGGGAAGTTTCAGAGATTTTCGACTTGTGCACACCTAGGTGGTACATTTGAAATTGAAATTTTTGTCATTTTTATTAAGACAAGAGGGTTCTGGGTGCTGGATTGCTTGCACAGATTAACTTTCTTTGATCGATAAATTAAACAAACAAATAAAACTTCCGGGTAAATACTTTATAAGTAATCGATTGAAACTGATAAAAAAATCGTCATTTTGACTCAAGCCAAGCTAAAGAATCAAGCCAGCTACGGCCAGGCCTGCCCCAAAGTATATTTGAGTCAGTGTCTTTGTACTCATTTTGGTACGAAAAGCACGCTTGTGTCTTTCGTACCCAAATTGATCTGAATCCAAATTTAAAACAAACACGTCTATCACTGCGCTTCAGTGGCACTGGACCAGTGCAGTTGGTTAAATTCGTTTTTCAAGAAATTCAAAAATTTTATGAGAAAATTTTAAAAATAAACTTTACAGTCTTAATATAATTTTAAATTTTTGATGAAAATGTTCATTAAAGATTATTTTTTCAAAGAAAATTTTAATTTTGAATTTAAAAAATGTGAAACAAAAATTTTTAAACTCAAATTTTAAAATTTGAATTCCAAATTCAAAAACTAAAGACTGCATTCGAAACGTGGAAATGTATAAGTGTGGAATAGAATAAGATTTATTTTCGAATTAAAATTGCCAAAGGTATAATTTTGAAGAGAGTCGGAGCACTTGAGTAAAAGCATCAATTTTATGTTTCTAATTTGCTTCTAAACTCCGAATTGTTTTTAAGTCATCCTTCGTCAGTTTAATTCGATCGTCGTGAGTCCAAAATAATACGATAAAAGTTTATTTACAAGTGGTGTTGGCTCTTAAAATCTTTTACAGAAGTTTTACATGACATCCGTCATTTGTCGCTGGAAAGCTTCGGGTAGACTGTGAAATTTCTAAAAATTGAGATTTTAATTTGGTATTTTCGAAAAAAGTCTTTTACTATAGCTTGTTGAGTCAACAATGTTGACTAATTAAAATTTTTATTAACGAGAAATAAGATTAATTTCAGTAAACACAAATTTCTAAAATGTCACTTCCGGTTGTGTACTTCCGCGGAATTCCGGTTGTTTACGTTCAGTTATTTAAATTCTGATTCTATTATAAAATTTCAATTAAAACAATTTTGCACAAAAATACATTCTCCAGATTATCGCTAAACTCAATGGTGGGGTTGCTTTAAGGGGGTTGCGTTAAGGGGGTACTGGTCGCTGCCTTTATGAGGCCTTAGGGGCATAATAAATGCTCCAAAATGACCCGGGGTGATAACAAAGTGTACTACCGACCAAATCATCAAAAAATTTCGAAATTTTCGCGTTTTTTTTGATTTTTTTCCAAGTATTTTTTTCAAAATGAACTAAAAAAATTACGTCTGCTTTAATTTAACAAATAAAACGTCGAAATTTTTTTCGTAAATTTTTTCACGTGACCTTCAAAAATTCATATTTTGAGTTTGGGGTCAAAATTTGAAAAAACACTCTAAAGGAATTTCTATTTGTTTCGAACTACCTTCTGTAAAAATTTGAGTGAAGTTTGAAATTTAACCTAGGAGGAGATGGATTTTACGATGAACAAAGTCCAAAAAACGGTGGTTTATCGCATATTCTAGAAAAAATATAGCACTTATCGACAAAAACGCTCTAAAGAAGTTCTAAATACAAATTATACGGGTTATGTTCAAATTTAGGTTTATTTCAAAATAATAAATGATAGATAAACCATTTTGGCTTAGGTCCTCTTGTGTTGCTAATGTGTCAGAGAGTGTGTGCATATAAAAACGTTTTGACACATTTCTCACGCAAGCTAAAAACTAGATCTACAAACTACAATAATATCCTCGAAGCCCTTGGACAAGTTTTTATCGAGAAAAACCAATTCCAGCGACCATTACCCCCCTTAAGGGGGACTGTTCGCTGGTTTTATGAGACCTTCGGGGCATCGAAATTGCTCCAAATTGATTTGAGGTGATAACAAAGTGTACTACCGACCAAATTATCAAAAATGTTTTTTCGAAATTTCCGTGTTTTTTCTGAGTTTTTTTTAAATGAAGTTTAAAAATAACGTTCGCTTTAATTTAACCACTAAAACTTCAAAATATCACCTTGACGTAAGGCAACTTTCTGACCAGTATTTTCGTGGATTCATTTTAAGCTTACTTTCGAAAAAATCGAAGCACTTTTTTTGATAATTTAGTCAGTAGTACACTTTTTTATCACCTCATATCAATTTGGAGCAATTTCAATGCATCAAAAGAAACTAACGACAGCTATTAAAAATGTCACACACAAAATGATTGTCTTGTGCTTTTAGCATGTATTCGTCCTATCAAATTAGAAAGGTCTTTCACGGCGACGGTGTATTGACATAATTTAACCGGCACAATATCGGCATAATGTATCCAAATTGACGGGATAAACGCCCTTAGACATTGCCTGATCAAATTATATATATAACAAAATATATATAACATATAAATTATATGAAAACAAATTATAATGATATAATTTCTATCTTAAAAATGTTTTTGTTCATTATTTTACCTCATAAAATCCATACGGACAGTCTCCATGAAATTTTTTCATATTATCAAACAAATAGTTGTATTTGTCATAATTGTCATCGAATGTTTTGATTTCTTCCTGAGACTCCTCTGACTTATATAATATTAAACAAAATGTAAAAAGTAAATTGCCGAATCTACGGATTCAAACATCAATTGCAACTCTCAAAACATTTCATCGTCATTTTCGGCTGATTTTTCAATAATTTTTGATATTTTTATTGCCTTCTCTTGATAAAAAATCCTTTTTTGTTGGAATTAAATTTTAACGAAAATAAGTAAAATTTTATACCGCTTTTTGATGTACAAATAAACAATGCGCACGCATGTGTCGGTATGAAAACCGGTAAAGATGACAATTTATCGACGAAAAGGACGATTCTTCGAAAAATATAAACTTCTTGAAATTGCGGTCTTATTGGCCAAAATTGAAGAAACTATTGTTCACTTTAATTCCCAGACACTTTATTTTTTTTGACAATGAAACTTATTAGTATTAATAATGTTTGAAAACTTGTGTCTATGCGCCACAAATTATCGACCAATCAGTATTCAGCAACTTGCCCAGAACATACAAATAGATTTATTGAGTGCCTATTTGCCTATAACTGATGACGAAAAGCATGACCGTCCTTAGTGAGGACTCCTCACAAGTTTTTTTATTTAAAAAGTAGACATTTTTATAGGAATTTTGTGAACATATTCTTGGGACCACTGTAGTTGGACTTAAGTTTCATACACTTTTCTTGATTTGCATCGCAATACTTGTAGACAGTCTAAAAAAAACGAGTTATTTCAATAAAAAACTTTTGATCTTATTTCTTCGAGTTGAGTCGCTTCTTACTATCGAGCAAGTATCGAATCATATATTTGGCATTGCATCAAATTTCTAATCTTGATCAAAAGACTTTTATATTTGACAGACAGCCCTTGAACTGTTTAAACGCTCACTTTTAACTTTTCGACGTCCATTTTAAGTTGGTTGATTCCGCCTGTTCGAGCGTCAGCCTTTTCCCAAAAAGTAGCATTTGACATTTGGTACAAGTACTCATCAAGGCCATTGAACGCTTTAAACTTTTCGACTTCTTTATCAGTAAATGTCGGTTTTTCGTAACTGCCAACAGTCCTAAGAAAATATACATTTTTCATCAATAATTAACTCATCAGCCAAAATAAATAAAAACCTACAACTTCTGGAAATTAGTGATTTAAGGGGGTGGTCAACGCAAATCAGGACAGAAATGTGCAATGAGAAATGAGCATGATTATTTTTTCTGTAAAATTGATAACTTAATATTCAGTGGAATTGAAATCGATAAGTGGTATTTTTAGAGTATTTAATACTCTAGAAAGTACTATTCTAAAAAATAGTATTTTTTGTTGGAACTTCGATTTCAAGTTTTGAGGCATAGGTTTTAACGCAGAAATTTAAAAATAATATTTTCAGAAACTTCATTGAATTCTAAATCAGATAAAATCTAAATATTTAATTTTAAATAAAAATTAAAAAAAAATCCGCCAAAAATTTAATTTTGACAGGTGACTACAACTTCTCTTGAGGACAACTTAGAGGTTTTATCAAAATTCTTTGATTAATGTTTTATGGACGAGTGTTTGACCTTTGAAGAGATAATAATCGAAAAAATGAATTTTGAAAATTAAGGGCTCAGTTACGTTTTGAAAACCCATGATTTTAAGGCTAAAGTAATCGTTTATTATCTAGATTTCAAGCGCTATGAATTTGTTTCGATTCCTTGAGTTCAGTTTTGTGGATACTTTAATAGTATTACTATTAATTGTGTCATCTTGGCCCTCTTTGTAGAACTTTGTCGAATTTTTTTCAAAGGGTTATCCGATTATGAACGTGTTTAAAATAGCTTTATAACAATTGTGAAGCCTAAAGATTCATTCAGATATTTTTATGTTTCAAGTCATAATGTTTAAGTCAAAGTTGAAGAAAGAATTATGTTGGAAGCATAAAGATTGTTGGACACGGGCGTATGTCAAACCTACTGAAATTTATAGGGATATTTTAGTTAAGAAGTTGACAATTTATATTTTTCTAATAATGACCCTTAATTTTAGATATTTTTTGTGGGTCAAACACGAACGCGAATCGCGAGGCCTAGAAATTCTAATCTTTTATGTATTCGAAGTTTTGCAATTTATGGAAATCATTTTTACCAAAAATCTCAGGTAATTCCGGAAGTTCCAAACCAGGTTGAGAAAAAAAACTTTGAACAAGGATACGAACAAAATGCCGTTAAAATACAAATAGGGGATTCTCCGAATACCAAAGAGCCAATGAGTGACGCAAAAGGTTGCCCGCACAAAACCGTAAACCTCCCATTCGTGTTGTATAGAAATTTTGGACTGTTGTTCTATACCTGAAAAGCCAAACCCTGGAGCTTACGAGCCGGAATGTCATATACCGCGGATTTCGGTGTTTCAATCGTCTTTTAATTGAGCCTACCCCCTCAAAATAAAGCTCAATTCACCTTAAAATATAGTCTGAAAACCCAGTACTGAAAAAGGTATTTTAAGGAGTAGGTGTTTAGTGTACCCATTTGGGTACGCTAAGCACGATGCCCCGTGCTTTCGTACCCAATTGGTCTGCATTAATTTTTGTTTATTTAGGTCAATTTGGGTACGGAAAGCACGGGCGTGCTTAGCGGACCCAAATTGGTCTGAATGAAAAATATGTTGTGAAAAACGCAACCTCATGATTATGCGTCATTAGGATGGTTGAAGAATTTCACCGACTGCACTGGAGCAAGAGTGATAGGCATAAACTTATGCCGCATAAGTAGGGTCAGTACTGGGAGACTTATCTGCAAAACTAAAACCCATCAGTACGGATTCATTGAGTGTATGGGGTTAACTTTCTCAAAAGAATGATTCCGACCATGAAAAAAAATTTGGAGCCTCCAAGTGGTCACCATTTGAGTATGAAAAAACTTTTCGGGCTTTGAAACGCGCTATAAAGGTTGATTCATTATTGATTTTTGTTTTATTATACCGATCGCGTTACAAAAACTCAAAGAAGGGTTTAGTTTTGCAGATAAGTCTCCCGTTACTGACCCTTCTTATGTGGCATAAGTTATGCTTATCACTGTGCTCCAGTGCAGTTGGTGGAATTCCTCAACCACCCTATGACACATAATCATGACGGTGCGTTTTTCACAACATATGTTTCATTCAGACCAATTTGGGTACGCTAGCAGGCCCCGTGCTTTCCGTACCCAAATTGACCTCAATAAAAAATAATAATGCAGACCAATTTGGGTAAGGAAAGCACGACCCCATTTTAAGCGCAAAATGATTAATAAAAATTTAGCACTGTCTTGAATTATACCCGTTCCTACCTCATTTTATTATATCGTAAAAAATTACCTTGAATCAATGTACAGATCAAACCAATTCATACAAAGTAAGTCTTTCATCAAGATCAAACTTTCCCAGTAGTGTTCTGTTATCATCACCAGATGAAATTGATTGTTCACAGCTTCCCAGATTCTCTCCAGCGAAGGCAAATCTTCAATCTCACTGTCAAAACCTAGCTCGTACGATTGAAAATTTCGTGCTCTAAAATGCCAAGGCGCAGATGGGTTATAAATCTCAGTAGCCCGGTTAATAAAATCGTTTGGTGTCCTACCAGCACCGCCTAGAAAATCAACAAAAGGGTGTCCCCAACAGGTCAAACTTTGCCCTTTATTAGACTTACTTGCCATTTTATCAATGGTGGTAAATCGCCCATAAAAAAACTCAAAAGTCGAAACAAAATGCGACAAGGGATTGCGCATAGAGGTTAAATAAATAGTATCATCGTGTAGCACCTCCCCCAAGTTCTCTTTATGAAATCTCAAATGATGTAAAATAATATCAAATTTTCCGCTCGGTGGGAGACCACGTACAAGTTTTGGGTCAAATGGAGCAGGATATCCACCGATGAAGGCAGCAACAGGCGTTTTGGCCATAGTTAATTTGTGATTGCGACTCCAGTCTTTTAGTAGGGCAGCCATCGTAGAAGAAGCAGATTTGTGCTTTTTGTGGAATAGAACATGTTTTTGTGATTCACACAATAGGGGTTCATCGGCCTATAAGTTTTTTAATTAAAAATTCTTTAACATTGGAAATGAAAAATAGTGAGAACAAGAGTTTTGGGCTCTCCGATATTTTGATAGTTTTTGTAGGATTTTTACAGTATGCCCGTCTATGAAAATTTTTTGGTTTCTCATGCCCTATCAAAATTTTACTCTATTGTCTAGTATAGTCTAGTATTGTTGGCGATGAACCAAAGATAGCCTCGAGTATTTCTTTTTTCTCGCTGCTGTTTTTCCATTTTGGCGTGCCAATCTATAGCGTCCCCCCACCATGCCCGTATCTCACGATTACATTCAGTTTTATTTAAGATATAATATCTTCCAGACTTATGCCACTCCCTTAAATCAAGACCAAAATTTTAAATAGGAAAAACTTTCCTTATTTTTTCACTAATTTTGAAACTATTCGGCAAATTCTATTCCGCTTTTTTTAATCCTGGAATTTTGGACTTGATTTGCGGAAAATTTTCATAATAGTTCTAAAAAAGTCGACAAAAATGACAAATAAAATTTTAATGATTTTTCAAACAGCGCTCAGAAAATATGTAGGCATCTATGAAAAAAGTTAAATTGAGATTTTGTTTTTACCCACAGATTTTGATAAAAAATCAAAAAAAGTTTTTTTGAAATTTTTACGAATTCAAAAATAAAAATTCGAAATCAAATCTTCCCCTGAAATGGATAAAATATGATTTTTATAAGCTGGAACGATAATTAGTAACGATAATTAGCATAAAATAAACTGACTCATTATTTTCGTACGATTTATAGACTCCAGTCTACCGAGTTAATGGCACCTCCTTAAGGGGGTAGCATCGACTCGGCAGACTTGAGTCAATTTAACTTACGATATTAATTAGCTGTTTTACTTTTTTGTGCTTATTATCGTTAGCTGAACCAGAATAAATGTGCATCTACTTATAAATATAATTTTTGTCCATTTTAGGAACGATTTGAGTCCGAACTTTAATTTTTGAATTCGTAAAATTTTCAAAAAAAATTAAAGCATTATAAAAATTTTCCGCATTTTTTGTCCAAAATTTTTTCTTATTTTTTTTGGAAATCTGTGAATAAAATAAGAAAAAAGGCACTTTAACTTTTTTTATGCATGTCTACATATTTTCTGACAGCCGTTTGAAATCATAAAATCTTTTTTTTTCATCTTCTGTCGAATTTTATCGAAATATTATGAAAATTTTCCGCAAATCATGTCCAAAATTTTCAATTTGTGATTTTTCGAATTTTCAATAAAAAATCAGGTAGAATCACTTATTTATTTTTTTTGTATCTATTAAATATCCATATGTCAACTAATGAGTTGGTCGCGCGATTTTCATTTCTAAACTATCGATGACATTTTTAATACTCGGCTGTACACTCGATAAGTGCCATTTGGCACTAAATTTTTATAAATTTTATACTAGGAAAAAATTCCAAATGAAATTGTGGGTGTAATAGGCGCCATTTCTGTAGATAGTAAGAATATTTTTGAACATCAAATCGCAATTGAAGGTCAATTTTTATCTCAAAAAAAAGTTGTTTTCTCTACTTTTTGCCATTTTGACCATTTTTCAGCGCATTACACCGACAATGTCTGAAGTTTATTAATATCGTCTTCAAAAAAAATTCTTGGTCGGGTTAAGTTGGAAATGGAGTTCCAATGAAAAGTGGTTTTTAATATTTTAATATAGAAATTAAAAAATATAACGTGTGCAAGAATGGACACTTTTATTGAAGATAAAAATAAATTTTCACATTTTTTTCTTTCATATATCGCTCTGAAAAAATGTACCAATCTGCCGGATCGATGCCACGCCCTTTTAAAATATAATTTTTTTCAATTTCTGGTTTTGGTATATTCGGGTTTCAAATTGTTGGTGATTGGATTGGAAACAAATTTTAGGATTCAAATTTGGAAATATAACTTCGAACGTCATTTCAGGAATCCTTAAGGAGATGCCATTAACTCGGTAGACTGGAGTCAATCATATAAGTTATATGTATGTCTTTGACGCAGGGATCGGCAAAAGCTGGGCGACTGGGCCACTTTTTTGCCCTAGGGCGACTGGGCGGGCCAGAGCGACCTGAACCTGCCCCGCCCTGGCCCAGCAAAATCGTGATCGCCCTGGTCGTCCAGACATTTACAAACTCGAAATTGTCGCCCAGGCGAGAAAAAGTGGCCCGGGCGACATTTTCGCGCTTGGTCGACATTTCGCCCGGGCAAGAATTTTCGCCCGGGCGAATTATGGCCCGGGCGAAAATTATGGCCCAGGCGAAAAAGTTCTCGCCCTCGCCCAGAAAAATTTCCAAAAAAAAGTCGCCCAGTTCGCCCTGACCCAGCGAAATCTTTCAGTTTGCCGATCCCTGCTTTGACGCATATGCAGATTTAAAAAAACTCTGGACTATTTTCGAGGACGAATGGCTCTTAAATGCCCATTTTCAGTTTTATCGGTCTGAGAGCTCGTTTTATTTTCTTACGTCTGGAAATAAAAAATAATGGATACTTACTAGTTCTAGTGTTGTTCTTCTTTCGTGATTGTTTCTAGAAATAAAAGTTAATCTTAGCTCTCTACATGAAGTTGCAAATTTGTCAAGAAAAGATGCGACAAGATTGTCGCAAAATATCACCGTGGTAATAACTTGAACGTGGGAGTAAATCTCCGAGAAAATAAATTTAACATTTTTAGCAAAAGACTGATTTGGATGTGGATTTTCGGAAATCAAATTAACAACTTTGTTAACCCTCTCACACATAAAACGCCATTCGGGGACGCTACCGTAGCGCTTATTACGGGAAAAGTAAAAGTGCTTGAAACTTCACTGTTCCTTAGTTCTTGAAATTAAGAATGGACCTAACTTTTTATACTCTTTAATTAACATTTTGATCTTATTAACCCCGTAGAATAGTGACATTAACAAAGTGTCCTGTAACCTACGCAATTCATTTCTGAGAAAATGAGAGACGTGAGAACAAAAATTAATGATGGAGGTGATCCAGAATTTAATTTTCTAAATCGTGAATTTCTCAGAAATAACCTGCAATTTTCGGTCTTCCATCTAAAGCTGGTTTCCGAAAATAAAACCCAACCTACGCAAATCATCGAAATCACTTTTGAAGAAATAAATTGTTACTCAAATAAGTCAGATCAAAAATTGAAAATGGAGCAGATTCAAAATAAATTTTCCTAAAAAGTGAGTCACTCAGAAGTAACCTGAGATTTCTGGTCTCTAATCTACAGGTGTTTTTCAAAATGGCTCCGTGTGTGAGGGGGTTAAGGGGATCTAAGCCAGGCTTCCAAAAAAGCCATCCCTTTGGCGAATTTCCATCCCTATCCCCTAATTTTCCCTATCTTTTGCTATGAAAAGGGATAGAAAAGGGGATAAAAGCCATCCCTTTTGGAAGACTGATCTAAGCCCAATCATTATAAGTTTGGGTTTCAAATATATTGGAATCTTAAATCGTATTATTTTATTGTTTTAGAATTTAATCAGCATTTTTTTTTCATTTTTACGCATTTTCAAAATCGTTAAACTATTGAAAATTTCATTTAAAAGACGTAGGATTTGAGTTGGTTTTAAGATTTAAAAAAAAAATCGGTTGAAGATGTGAAAAGTAACCTTTAAGTTCTCGGGTTCTCATGAGAGTTAAAATAGCGGTTTCGTAAATAAGCTGAAAGCGAATGGTTCTCTCTAGGAAGAATTTTTTGGAACGTCAACGGATGTACCAGAAGTGATATTTCAATGATTTGAATGTACTAAAAGTGGCACAGCAATCGGTGTTCTGGAGACGGTATTAATAATACCGTATTATGAACTAGGTGTCAAGGGTAAACGCAAAGTGGCGCATGAGGCGACTTTATATTTTAAGTGAAAACCGAAAGTGATATTTTCGCATGTTATAAGTTCTCCCCAAGCGCCACCTTGTGGTCACCTTTGACTTCTAGTATATATCACCGTCAGTTTTCTTAAAAAAGGGATAAACCGGGATAGAGGGATAAATAGGGATAAGAAGTGAAAGGGATATAAAAAGGGATAGAAAATAGATAAAAGGGGATAGGGATATAAATAAGGGGAATAAGAAGGGATAAAATGGGGATGGGATTTTCATCCCTATCCGGGATAGGCTATCCCTTTACATCTCCGAATTTCCTATCCCTATCCCCTTTTATTCCCCTTGGTCTATCCCTTTTGGAAGCCTGGCCTTAACTGTTACACTTTTTTTAGTCAGTAGGTGTACCAGTTAGTGAGCGAGGACTGTATTTAATCTTTTCAGTGTTAAAATTTTTGTGCATAAAAATTGTAAAAATAAGTGATTTTTAACTTAAAATTTCCTAACCAAAACTTTTTCTGTAAAATAAAATTAAAAATATTAGCTTCATGAATTATAAAATATTTCTCTAAGTGTTTTAATCTTGATTTGAGATGGTATTATTTTAGTAATAAATGAATTAAATTTGTTCATTTTATCACTTGAATTTGCACTTAGTTAAAAACTTTCTAAACGCAAATGATGACTTGTTAGAGGAGTTTAATTTTTGACATTTCAAAATACGTCTAAATTAATAAAATAGAAACTTGTCATTATTTGACACGTACCTGAACATAAAAAAGTAAGCAAATGACAACTCATGGGAAAAAATGAGCCGCCACATGTTTTCTAGATATTATTTGTTAATGTACAGTTTTTCACATACTGTATGTAATATTTTAACTACGACTATCAGATTCGGATCGCAAACGACACTTATCAAACAGAAGTGAGATATAACAAAATTATCACAAGATTAAACGCGAGCCAATCATCATGCGCATGATCAGGGGTCAGATAGTAAGTTGGCTATTTAGTAAATCGACTATGTTTATTAAATATCCACTTTTCTAAAGTTGTAGTCATTTTCGGAAGACAAAATTATCGGGAATCGCTCAGAAATATCATTTTACATACGGTATTACATATATGTAATAATTTTTTGATGATTTTATTAGAAATTTTATGGTTTATATTGAACCCGGAGCTTAATCCTTTTAGAATTCTAGAATCCTAGAAATGTCCAAAAACTTTCAGTTGTTCTGAAATATAGCCGATTCACAACATTTATAGCCCATCTACTTTCTTACCATGATCGGGTGCTAGTTGAAAATGGTAGTCGTGGCCAACATGTTAATGGGGTAAAACCCCCGGGGTATATCTGGCAGATTTTAATACTAAGAGCTTATGAGAAAAACCGAAAATAATTATTTGTACAGATCTATCTTTAATCTTACGAAAAAGTACATCACAAATTATTTTTGACCATTATACCAATAGTTACAGTATTGCGGTGCAGACCATTCCGCCCGTCATTTCCAGGAAGCGAGAATCTGGCCACGAGAATTGCCGCAAAAGTAAACAAACTCGCTCATCAATTTGAGAGTGGTATCAAACAGCGCGCGAAACATAATTTATAACCATAATATAGGGTTTTTTCATATAATTTTAATTCGTAAAATATTTTCACTGATTTGTAATTTTGAGAGTTTGACAATGAAAATGATATAAAAATTGACAGATAATTATTATTTCTTCGTGAAAATCTTTCAAATTTACATTTTTTGACAATTTTAATTCGGGTCACCCCAAAACGCCACGCTTTATTTGATAT
>SCLH01000591.1:66051-76521 GCA_004367855.1 Oikopleura vanhoeffeni | reverse complement strand
AATTTGGCCCTATTTTGAAACTAAACCTCGGAGGAGATAGATTTTCAAGCCAAAAATCATGAAAAACGGCCAAAAATCGTCAGTTTATTGGACCGCTAGGCAAATTCAGTCATCGAAATAAAAAAACGCTCACTGCAAATCTTAGTTTGCTTATTCTGGGAGGAGATAGATTTTGAAATTTTGCGAAGTGACCTCCTGTTACGACTATGTGACGATTGATGTAGTCATCAAAATCTGAGTTTGACCTTTGATTTCACAAGATAAAGGCGAGGTCTACAAATTGGCAATTTTGGAATTATTGCTCAAGCTTCAGATTTTCCTAAACTAGCTCTGCAAAATTGCAAATCAGACATGCACACCCTCTTAAGGGGGTACTGGTCGCTGGAATTGATTTTTCTCGATAAAATATTAGCCAACCAGGGCGTCGGTGATATTATTGAGATGAGCCAGTTTGTAGAACTAGCCTTTAGCTTGCGTGCAAGATGTGCCAAAACTTGTTTGTATGCATACACACCCCCACACATAAGCGACACAAGAGGATCCAAGCCAAAATGGTAAAACTATCTCCTCCTAGGTTTTATTTTGCAATTTGCTGAAATTGTGACATAACTTGTAAAAGTGGTAGACCAGAAATAAACTCGACCAGTTTTTCTCATTTCGCTCTAGTTTTTCTAAAATGTGAGAAAAACCACCGTTTTTTTGGCAATTATTTGACGGAAAAACTATCTCCTCTTAGGAAAAATTATAAAATTCATTCATTTTTTTACTAAGCTAGCTTATACAAATACGAACAATAAACTCGAGCACTTTTTGCGATTTCGACCTTAAATTCGAAATATGATTTTTTAAGGACCCACGAGAAAATTTTCGGAAAAAAAAGTGCTTCGATTTTTTTGTAAGTAGCCTTAAAAGAAAGCTATTTAAACACTGATCAGAAAGTTGGCTTACGTCAAGGTGATATTTTGAAGTTTTAGGGGTTAAATTAAAGCAAACGTTATTTTTGAACTTCATTTTGAAAAAAATACTTAGAATAAAATCGAAAATTTTTTTTTGATGATTTGGTCGGTTGTTCACTTGGTTATCACCCCGGGTCGTTTTGGAGCATTTATACCGCCCTAAGGCCTCATTAAACCAGCGACCAGTATCCCTTAAGGGGGTAACCAACGGAGGTCTATAATGCGAGATATACACATGATAGGAAGTTAATTTTTGCTGCATTTGAAATTTTGTGATCGGTTTTATTCCAGAAAAATAAACAAAAAAACATTTCGGACAAAATTTTTTTCCGAAATTCCGAATTCTTTCTAAGTATTTTATGCTGTACTTTTTGAACTGCTGCATCAAAAACTAAAATTTTACTTGCATCAGTTAGCCAAGATTTCAAATTGTAAGAAAAAAAAATAAATCTCTCGAAAAAATCAATTCAACAAGTTCCTTAACGCTTGTGAGCTCAGAGCCATAATAGTGGTTCAAGCATACCTTAAATCATCCAAAAATGGCAAAAAACGGGATTGTAGAATCTTTTCTTTCAAACACATAGTAGAAAATTTTGATGTAGTAACCAAAAATAATTTTTTTTTCGAATGTTTGGTTCCACTTTTACGGGGAATTGATTCATTAGGATTTTTTGCCTATGTTTCACTTTCGGAAAAATTATTTCCGAACTAGACATACAAATGTGAGATTAGTCAGTTTTAAGGAAAGTGTTATGTGGATGCATAACAGTTAAAATAAAAATTAATTGGTATCTAGGGGCAGATATTTGTTTTCGGAAGTGAAATTTCTAAATTTTCAACTTCAAGCATCCCATGAAAAAATTTAATTATTATAAAAGTGAATTTAAGCAATCAAAAATTGTCCACAGTTGTATTTCATTACCATATTTACTTGAAAATAATAAAAAAACTGTGATAATCTGCTTTAATAGGGAAAAATAAACATTTTTTTTTATCGAAAATCATGGTTTTACCATCCAAATTTTCGACTTATTTATTAATTACTTTTGATTTATGAAATATAAATCAAAGCGGACGTAGGCCATATACNTACTTGTGCATCGTTTCCGACAGAAATGTAACTTGTGAAGACAACTGGGACCGTGTATCACGTGATATGGTATACCTTGCTTTTTTCACTATATTTTCTAGAAATAAAAATTATAGAATATAAAATGTCCGATGCCAAAATATAAGCTTTCAACTTCCTTATGTAGGACAAATTGAAATACCAACTGCCTTAACCCACCGAGGCATAGAAAAAAGTTCCCGCGAGGCATAATACCTTTTCAGGAGGGTACAATTTGCACACTCATAGCACCAAAACGGTTCATCCGATTTATAAAATTCGAATTGAACTATAATTTTGGGAACTTAATTTTAATATATAATTTTCAGTAAATTGAAAAAAAAAGTATTTTAACTTTCAAAATTTGAGTTGAAAAAAGTTGGTAAGTTGAGTCGTCGCCACATCATTCAATTTTCAAAAGTCACTCCCAAAAAAAAAATCTGCTCCAGATATGTCTAGGATGCTAATTTTTTTCGCAAATCGTACTCAAAACACTTTTTCAAATCCTGGCTAAGCGAAAAATTGCCTTCCAATCAACTCGTCATAAAATTTGAACCTTTTTTTTAGAAAACATTTTGGCTGATATTTTCAGATTCACATTGTTGAGTTTTAAAATGTATTCGAAAGAAAGCTTTTTTAAATCATTTTTTCCATCATTTTTGGCTGATTTAAATTGACTTTACCCTTTCAAAATGGTATATCATATACCGTATATACCGCATATACCGTATATGCCTCGGAGGGTTGAGCTTTTTGTAAACAACGTTCAAAGTAGAGCCACAAAAGTGGCTCTGGTGCTTTGGCGGAACTTTTTATATATGCTCACAAGGATTAAATTTGAGATGACCGACGAAGGCTAGAACTCGTGATCTACACATGATAGAAACTTAATTTTTGCGGCATTTCAAATTTTGTTATCGGTTTCATTTCAGAAAAATCAAAAAATCAAATAAATTATTTTCGACAAAAACAAATTCAAAAAATTTTGGATTGTTTCTAAGTATTTTTTTGGAATTATGCTGTATGTAACATACAGTATGTTTCGAAGGCCATATCAGAATTATTTGAATTTTTTGCATTAGTTCACAGGTTATGTAACCTATAAGAAAAAATTAGAAGATATAAATTTTCTAAAAATTCCATATTTTTTTATCACACAATTTCTAATAATTGTTTTTTTATAAAAAAAATCGGATATCAGTGCTCCGAAGGAAATTTAACTGATTTTAAATATACCGAAAACAGTCAATTTAGAGTGTAATTTTTCTCAATTTTGAGCAAATAGACCGAGTAATAAATTTCCAATTCCATATTTTTTCTTGAAAAAACATTATTAGTGAGCGTTAGAAAAATCAAAAAATTGTGACATCTCATCGTTAAATAAAATGATAGGAATTTTAGAAAAAACGGGTTTTCCAAGCAGTATCACGACCGTTAAAATCATACAAAAAACTTTTAAATACATTTTTCGAAAATTTTAGACAAATATCCACCCATTCAGTATCGTAAGGCTTTGAAAAAAAGATACCGCCTCAAATTGGTCATGTACTTGGTCATACTGATTTTCGCGTCGATTCCCCGAAAGTAATTGTGCCCAAAAACTAAGCAAACTCAAGATTTTTTTTTATTCTTTCAATTTTCTCCGAATTTTAAAATTAAAATTCGAACTCAAAATGTCTGAAGAACCTATATTTTGAAATTTAATATTGTCTGATAGCAAGTTGCTAATTTAGCAACGCCCCTGAATTAAAAGAAAACTAAGTCAAGGAAAAACGAAAAAAAATCATCAGACTATGATAGTCTATAATTGATAGTATGACTATCTACGAAAGTACATCGGCGTCACTGAAGAAAAACTACATAATACATGTATGTTCCCCATAATATTTTTACCAACCACAGTCTTTCCTGATCTCGTGGGAAGTAGTTTTCATTTTTTAATGGCTATGTCAATAGGCGCAAGGATGATATCCTTGGGACGCAATTGCCCTTTTCTTACGTGAACGCCCTTTTGAACAAGATTTTTTGCAATTATAACATAGGAGAAAACTGGACTTGATAACCGACAACTAAATGGAAAATCATTACACGAGTTATTTTCATTACAAATTAAGAAAATTTTTGATCTGAATTAAAAAAAGCACTCGAACTCAAGTGAATTTTACAACATTGTAATCATATGAGACTAATCTGTTTTTCTAACAGAATTTATATATTTTATATTTAACATTTTTTTCTCCGACCTTTTTACGTATTGTATTGAATTTTAAAGAATCCCGATTTCATGTTTCCCAATTTGGTCAAGCTGATGCCAAACAAAAGTTTTGAGTAAAAAATTTACCTGTAAATTGTTTGTTTGGGAATATAATTAATACCAATAATATTTTATAAATTTTTTATTTGTATTATACAAATTATTTTCACTTTTTTATTAATTATTGAATTAGCACCGAAACAATCAGTACTCACACTTGTGCTGTAGAAATTGTAGATAAAAGTAAAATTCTGGCTAAATCTCTCATTCTTTCGTATCGATATTCGATCACTTTTTAAATATAAAAGATATTTTCTTACTCCCCTTCAAACTATTTTGATCACCTTTGAGTTTTTGGAGATCTTTTCCACCCTTGTCCAGCTCGCGCCGTACCTTGCGCCACCTAGAAAGGGCTAGAATAAGTTCATAGATTTGTACTAAGGCTTTATGAAGGCTAATCTAGAACCTATCCAAGGCCATAGATAAATGTTAAATCACATACGAGACGTAATAGAAAATAAATTAACATTATCATTTATTTTCAAGGAATAAATATCGATCGATTTATTTCTCAAGGCCAGTTTTAGAAATAAATTGGCAGTGGAGATAATGATTACTGAGGAAAACTATTTCTAAACATTCAAGCTGCTCAGAAAATTAGTGATTCTCAGACAAAAAATTAGCGCACCTTGAGTTAAAACATTAAAACAGACTCAATAACTATTTTCAAAGCCTTGCATTTCCTTGTCTTTACTTTCTCCAAAAAAGTTAACTCCGAGACATCATAATCATTTTTGAGATACATGTTTTTTACGCTGAGAGAAAATTAAGGCCATAATCGCAAAAATAGGGAAAGAAGTTGTTTCCCTTGTTTTAAGCTTTAAAAAAATTGATGGGTTTTATTCTGATTGTATAAAAAGTCTAGGAAACCATTCAGAATAATGTAGAATTACTACACTGCTGGTTTAAATGTTTTAAACGGATAATGTACTCAGTAGTCAGCAATGTTAAAGAATTATTTTTAACTCGTTATTATTAGCTATTGACATGTTGATTTCATTTTTCAGAACATAAGCTCCCCTTTGCACACTTATGTGAATCTCAACTGCTCAATAGACAGTTATACACTAGAATTGCCTATTAAGCTGCCTAGATTTACATCAGTGTGGACAAGGGATATCATTAAGTTTTAAAGTTATACTCGAAAACGTCAAAATGAGTTCTAAACTCATCAAATTGATAACTTTGAAAGGATATTGATTGGAGGAGTTGATCGCTTATGAATGATTTTCGGGACCCTCTTCAAATATTTCACAAGAGTCCACTAAGACTTTGTAGAATCTACATTGTAGATATCGGTATAGGCTATACCGTATAGCTTATCTGTACCTAAATTGGATATCTATTCTGCCCATAAAATACATTTCAAAATGTCCAAATCAGGTTTCTCAGGGTTGACCACTCCCATTTATTGTTTTTGAAGTGAAAAGGCTATTTTTAATTATTTGTAAAAAAAAATTTGGGGTTTGATAAATTTGTTAAAATTGTGATAGCAATGTAGCGAAAGGTTTGCGACGAAATGTTATCAATGTTTTTTGTAAACTTTGATAAACTTCAATGATTGATTAGAAATTTTTGGAAAAATCAGCATAAATTACTCACGAAGTGACGTCACGTGAGTCTGACGTATTTTCAATGAATAATTAATTGTTCAAAGTTAATAGACTTTTTAAAGATCGACCTCGTGAAAATTGTAGAATAAAGCTTTATGAACTGTTCATAATGGATACTTAAGTAATTAAAACATAATGAATTTTATAACTTTGATATGGTAACAATATATTGAAAAATTATAAAAATCATTATGTTTATACTTACTTAAGTCATATATATATGAACAGCCTTCCAGTGTCCATAGTATCATACATACTTACTCTATAAAAGCGAATCAGCACACCATCAACTTTAAGTTTTGCTTTTCACTTCTGCAACGAGCCAACATTCCATAAAATTTTAAATCTGGCTATATAGGTTTGGAGAGGAGAGGAATATTAATCTGGTACTATGTGGCGCAATGGTTAGCACTCGCTCTATGGACAAGGAGACCCTGGTTTGATCCCCAGTTTGACATTAATTTTTAATGAGAATAGCATAGAAATCTTGTTGTACTGTATTTCAGAAGTAATTTATTAGATTAACAATAAGTTAGAACATTTTGAGAAGAATTTAGTATTCTTTTTTATTGACTTTCCGTCTACAGGGGGGTGCGGCGTATAGTTATACGCGTATAGTTGGAACCCGAGATAAAACCTACGTAGCCTCCGCAAAAACCTACGCTTTGAAAAATAATTTATTCGTTCCTGGCGTGCGGCGTATTTATGGAAAGATTAGGGTTTTTTTCAAACGTTCTAGGCGAAAAGATAGGCGTTTTTCACCAGATTTTCAGACCAAGATCTCCTGTCGGGGCGACAATGAAAAATACTTTTTTTAAAACATGATCGATTGACCAATGAAGTGTCGGTATTTCAACAAGTTTAAAAACATGTTTTCAAGTCAATACATATCATGTACATCTTAGAAGTTTGTCACGGTAAATAATTTTTAAAATCACCAAAAATTCTTACTCTGACCACCCTTCAATTACATGTATAACTCTAGATACTGTTTAAATTGACCAATCAGCAGTGGTCTATTTTTTTCTTTGAAATCTTCTTTGGATTCGTGTTTTTTTTTAATTTACTTATTTCATTTTTTCGATGAATCAAATGTTATATACACTAAAATTCTAGTCTAGAATATATGTAAAATTACCCTTAAATCACCAAAAATTCTTTCTTTGACCATATTTTAACGCAATTTTAACTCTAGAATGTACAAATTGACCAATCAGAGCACATTTCCCAGAAGTACGCGTATAGTTAGAAAGTACGCGTATAGTCCGGGTTACGCGTATAGTCCGGGTTTTGGGCGACGAACTTTCTAACTATACGCCGCACCCCCTGTATTAAGACATTATTTTAGTATGGATCAGAAAATGAAGTTACTTCCACCTGCTTTGCTGGGTTTTAAAACACAGAAACCAAAAATATTATGGGAAGGATCATTTTGGCCGCGGGATATCGACCCCTGAAAGTTCTCCTTATATTTAATTTCAAAAATTTTGGTGACTTTCAGAAATTGCTCATCAGACCGGAAATTCATGATTGAATGCATTTTTTTTTTAACACAGCAATGAAACTAGATAATATCTACAAATATACTAATAAGGGTTACTTCGGGGATTAATATTTTCAACATTAATTATTTGGTACGTGGCACCAACTTCTAATTATATAATTATTTCAAATTGATAGACGTTCTAGAACTTGCCGCATGTGGTCACCAGCAGGCTTGTACGATGAACTCGGTGCGCAGCGATCCTGTGTACAAGCTATTACTCATCTTCTCCTATCATTTTGTAAGAAAAGCCAATCAAAGACGCGTATTTTCCACGCTTTTAGCGGTGGGCCCTAAAGTGGGTTGTCAAAAGGATGGTTTTGCGTGTGTTTTCCGTTCCCTTTTTGCGTAGGTGTAAGCAAAAATTAGGGAAAATAGGGATGGGGATTGAAAATGCGGTCCGGATGCATCCCTTAATAACTGTGTCAACAGGGTCGACCAAAATTATTCTGATGAATATTTTTGTAGATTAAAAAAGATTACTAAATGGCCTTTCTCAAAAGTTTAGTTTCCTAATAATATGAAGTACAAAGAAACATTTTACCGACCGCTACCTCCTTAACTGCACCTTTTATTTTTTTACCTCAATATATTTCCAACGGAACTCAATCTCAAAAAACGTTTACTTTCATTTAGCGCGTGTTAGAATCCCACTATTGTTGTCTTGTGGACTGTCTTGAGTATGAGTATAGCAAGGGTGCTTGATATTGGAACCGCTAAATTTGACGGTGTTGAATCACTGAGACTTCATAAGTGGTATTCGAACTCGCGCTATAGAGAATGTTAACTTTTTGGAGATGGAGTTATGTTGGTAAACAGATATGATCCACTTCACTTCGGTTATCTGCTGTTCTCAATTGAAACCTTGAAAATAATTCAGGTGATAAACAATTAATGTACTGAGTTAATTCTGTAATTCGGATTGCCGAATTAAAACGACACATAAAGGTGTAAAGTGATCGAGGACTTTACTCTGTCCCAATTCTAAAAAAATCTAAAAAATTGATAGTTTATCTTATAAAGTAGTTAAATTAGTTCTGAAATTAAGTAACTCCAAGATTCTTATGTTATTATCACTTAAACAATTAGAGATGAATGAGGGAATTAAACCCGGACCCTTCGACAAAGCGCTGAATGCTGACCATTAGTGATGATGGTCCATCACGCCACAACGACCACGAGTATTTCTTTTCTTCCAAAGTCATATTGCAGTCGTAACTGCACCTTTAGGAGGTGTGTAAAGAAAACTTTCGGTTTATGGTCTGCCCATTTTCATTCGATTTTATAGAGTAAGTATGTATCATATTATATCTTGAAGGCGGGTTAATATTTAATGAAATCCTTGTCCGTGGTGGTCTGCGATCTGGCCTTGTGGCTCGTCATCATGGTTCCACTTCCGCTATACCGTAAAGCCTATACCGCGGTATTCGCATCCCTTTTTAAACCATATAAGAAAAAATTATTTCACGTATAATTTTGATTCTATATTATTATAGTATAAAACTAAAATAACCAAATTTAATTTTTGAAAAAAAAACACATAATGAAAATTATTGATCATTTTTTTGATTTAAAATAGCTAAATTTAATTTTTGAAAAAAAACACATAATGAAAATTATTGATCATTTTTTTGTATGAATAATTATCAGAGTATGCGGAAATTGAAATTTCGAACATATGCCACATTATGTATTTATAAATAAGCAAAATTAAGTATTTAAAGCTTCCCCACATTATGTGTTAATATATAATGAACAATAAGTTCGAAAAACTATAGAAATTTAAACGGCCCTAACAATTTTCTGCTATTTGAACTTCGTTGGAAACCTGCTAGCACGATGGTTTTCAGGGAGATGAATATTCTCATGCCCTAATAATTTTTCCCTGTGCTACAATGTAATAGATTTAGTTCAGTTTAATTAAACCCATCGCAGCAAAGGGATCTTAATTCGTCAGATCTGTAAAACTGCCACCGTTTTGTGACCAAAAACGAAGGATTGGTAAAATGAATAGGTCACTTGAAAATCTGGATACCACTGCGGTTGCATGCTAAGTTAAGGGGCTTGTGGGTGTAGTAGTTATTTCGAACTACGATGTAAAATTTGGTTATTTTTAGCTGGCTATCCAGCACTTGATGAAGCGGTGCATTAAAAAATTGACATATTATTAATTTTTAGAACGTCCGAGTCACTGAATTCGAAAAAAAATATTTAAAAAGTTTTTGACACTAATTCTAGACAATTTTCAAAAAACTATGATTTCATACCCGTAAATTATAATTAGAGCATGATTACGAGAAATCTAGAATTTTTTCCGTAATTCAGCGTAGATAAAAAGGTAGTTATACACAGTTTAGTAAAAAAAATAATTTTGCCTATTTAACTGTAGTTATAAATTTCCAAGAAATTTTTAAGGTCAATTAAGATTAATTTTGAAAACAATCGTAAATAAAATTGTATTAAATTTTTTTTTGACAAAAAATTTCGGCTTTATAATATTTTCGGATATGTGAATATGACGCTATTCAACACTGGCGAGAAATCAATTAGGGTTTATCCATTTAAAAGTTGGTTTTACATATTTTTGAAAAATTAATCATTTTTATAGATTTCAAGGTCACGAACTTCAATAAAAAATCTAAAAGTAACATGTTTACTCAATTCTCACAAAAGATATTTGAGTTTGAAAATAGGATCATTTTCTCTAGCACATTGCTGGAAGCACCCACAATCCTCTTAAGGGGGTGGCATCGACTCGGCAGACTGGAGTCAATTTAACTTACGAAATTAATTAGTTTTGGTTTACTTTTTCTGCGTTATATCGTAGCTGAAATCAGGAATAAACTGTGCTCTTAACTATAAAAATATTTTTTTCCTATTTTAGGGAAGATTTGAGTCCGAAGCTTTATTTTGAATTCGTAAATTTTCAAAAAAAT
>SCLH01000591.1:41540-65345 GCA_004367855.1 Oikopleura vanhoeffeni | reverse complement strand
TGAAAGCGCCGCGACCATTGTGACAAACAAATTATTGTGACAAATCATTTATAATTACATGGAATCGAAAACCTTTAATTGGTTTGAAAATTTTCTAAAAAATCGTTCTTTTTATGTTCAAAAGGGCGATGAAACAAGTACTTTGCGATCTTTGCCTGAAAGGGGGGTCCCTCAAGGAAGTGGCTCTGGCCCTATCCTTTTTTCAAGAGTTTTTAATGGGGCCCTAGATATCGTCCAGAAAAAATTCCCACTTATTAAAATTTCCGCTTACGCTGATGACATAGGGCTGGTGGTATGTGGTAACGATAATGCGGAAGTTGAAAAAAAGATTCAGGAAGTTTTTAATTGTATGACCAGTGCACTACTTGAGATCGATACCGGTATTGAACATTCCAAAACCCAAGGGTTTATTACAGGTAATTGGCCTACAAATAAACCTATAATAATAAACGATCATCCAATTGAGTTAGTAGAAGAACTTCTTTACCTAGGAGTGCGTATAGGTAAACATAGTAAAACGGGTGTTGACCTTGAACCCCAATTGCGACATATCGAAAAAAAAATGATTGCGGCTTCAAATAAAATTTTGTCTATGATCAACTATGGCACTAGGAAACAATTAATACAATTATACAACAGTTTTGTCACCGGCTATTTCAGTCACGGCCTGGATACTCAGCCGCTTTTGAATCCAAAATGGTATTCGAGGCTTCAGAAGATTGTTTGTAATTTTTTGAAAGTCATCACTTTTCAAACCTATGGACAAACAAATAAAAATATATATAAATTTCTAAAAATTAATTGGAAACGAGGTGTGTATCATAGTCCTAAAGTCGAGTGTGCTTGACATTTGGATCGCCAAAGTAGATAGGTGTGTTATCACTTAAGCAATACAAAGTCACTTCTGCTGATCTAAATTTGTAAAATATAAATTGAAACAAGGTGTTTATCATAGTGTTAAAATTGAGGTTGCTTGATATTAGGAGCACAAAAGATGGTCGATGTATAATCACTGAAGCTATACCGAACAGGTTCAGCTGATTCAAACTTGTCGAATATAAATTGGAAAGTGGTGTTTATCTTATTTTTAGGGACGAGGTTGCTTGATATTGGGAACGCCAAAATTTTTCATTGTATAATCACTCAAGCAAAACAAAATTGATCGTGCTTGTTTTTTTATTTGTGATTAATATTGGGAGCGCCAAAGTTGATCACTGTAATTTCACTCAAACTATACTACATCTGGTTGCTGGTAGTAATTTGTNAAACAAAAATTAAAAAGAGGTGTTTATCATGGTATCAGGGGTGAGGAGCTTGATATGGGAGCGTCAAAATATATCGGCGTGTAATCACTCAAGGATTACAAAACAGTTCCTGCTCATTCAAATTTGTAAAATTCTGATTTGAAAAGTGATGTTCATCGTAGTTTTAAGGTTTTGAGTGCTTGATATTGGGAGTGCCAAAATTGAGCGGTGTTAAATCACTCAAGCAAAAACAAAATTGGTCTTGCTGACACAGTTTTGTAAAATTCTCAATTGAAACGAAGTGTTTATCATAGTCGTAAAAGCAAGGGCGCTTGATATTGTGAGTTTCAACGTAGATTGGTGTGTTATCACTCAAGTTTTACAAACTTAATCTTGTTCATAATCTTGTTCTTAATCTTGTTCATAATAATCTTGTTAATACAACGAGTTGATTACCTACCTTTTTTAGATCTTTTAAGACAGGCTTCAAGTTGGCGTTTTTGATGGAATTGTCGACTAAATCGTTAACAACATTTTTCAGATTGTTCTGTAAATCGTTCACAGCGGAACTACATTTAACAGCAACACAAGCTCGATTCGTACGAGTCATCGACTTGTTTACGGCTTTTTTCAGAGCATTTAGTTGGTTTCGGGATTCTAGAGCATTAATACTGATGCCCTCTAACACTGAGATAATAGACTGTATGATATTCTAAATGAAATCAAATTGAATAAAAAACTGGCACTTGTAAGGACAATAATTTTGTTTCTAGATAGCTTTTTTTCTGAAGATTTTTTAGGTTTAGGACATAGGTGAAGTTACGAAATCAAAATACAAATAATCTAACCCATAATGGGTGAATATTTAGAAACTTAAGCCTTGAACATTTAGAAAAAAATAACAATAATAAAGCTAGTCAAGTCTAAACTTGATAAAATTACCGATAAATTGTTAGAGACATTCACAACCATGTTCCAATTTTTGATTTCGATCTGTTTACGACATTTTTCGATTGTCTCCGCAGATCTACGTTCCAAGATTTGGCGAATTTCGGCCAACTCCCCTTCTACTCTCAGATTTTCGTCGTTTTTTAACTTAAAATTACAACTAATTAGAATGTTGTGCTTTCAGAATTAAGTTTTTAAATAAAAATAAAATTAATTATCTAGAAAGAAATAAGATTCTCAAAAATAGGTAAAGTTTTTTTAGTTCTTTAATAATAATGAAGACGCATATTAAGAATTACAAGGTAGGACTTTTTCACTACGAAACCTTATAGATGTGTTTTCACGTATTTTTCATAAGTTACATAATTAGATAAACAACGATATGAGAAATTACTTTTTGAATTTGGATATCATTATTTTCTTCTAAATTTAGAATGACGTTTTCAAACCCATCGCACACCATTTTAACACAGCTTTTTTTCCCCTCGAGTAGCATTCCAATTAAACCCTCGTCATTGACATTGTTTGTATCGAACTCACTGTTTTCCACATTTATGAATTCCTGAAGCAAAAATTAAATTTAGGAGAAAATCGGAAAATAGAAAAAAAGGGAGGAAAATTGGCAAAAAGTAGGAGGGGTGACTTGGTTGAATTTGTTCCTGGTAAATTAAAATTCGAGTACCATAATTTTTATTCCAAAAATATTTCACAAAAGTGCGAGTTTTCTGCTATAATTTGAATTATTTCACAGATATAATGGATTGAACATTTGAAAATTTCGTCTTTACGATAGTTTTTTGGCAAGAAAATAATTAAAAATTAATACTAAAAAAAATATTTACAATTTAGAAGAAATAGTAAATATACCTGAAAGTTTGGTGTTGGTTTTTGCGATGTGCTTGGTTTCATACGGTTTTCATCTGCCACTGTACTCCCCTCATTTGTCCCCCAAGCGTTGAAAGAATCCGTTAGATTTGTCTTTTCAGAGTTGTTTGTGTGATTCATATGGTCTTCCGAACTAATTAACAAAGTTTCACTGTCAGTTGTGGAGTTTCCCTGAACATAAACATTAAATTAAAAATTTAAGTAACAAATATTTTTGAAAAATTGGAATTTCAAACGATAAAATTTACACAAAAATATTTAACAAACCTTAGCAAAATTCGGTACATAATCAGAATTGTCGGTCCTCATGTTTTCATCGGATGAGGACAGAATTTTACATTCAACAGGTTCTTTTCTGCCTCCAGCGCCCATAGTGTTCCGTAATTTAGAACTTTCTTGAGCGGTTTTCCGTTTTTCAAGCAGAACCTAAATTGGAATTAAAATAGAACTGGGTATCTCAAAAAAATTTTTATAACATTTTTGAGACAAAATTGAAAAAAAAAAGTTGAAATATTAATCAAACACCTTTGATAATTGATCATCCGGATTGTCACCCAGGGATTTGCAAAGTTTGCTGAAATTAATTTATTTTGGAAACTTAAAGATCACATACGAAATTGACAAACAAAAATGATAAATAAAAACCCTTTAACTTGAACGCGAGCAGTCCCATCGATTAATTTCATTAAGTGAAGAACCATTGCACTACACCCTGCCCAATGTTCTTGCACATCCTCAAATAATTTTACATGTCCCTGAAAACAACAATTAAAAATTTATTCGATTCTAGGTAAAACTAGAGGTTTCTCTCTGAGTGACTGTGGTCTGAGTTCAAATAAAAATGTATAATTGTAAAAAAAAAAAGCTTTTGGGCTCAGTTTACTTTATATTAGCGCTTTTTCGATGGGTTCTGGTGGGAGGGAATTTTCAGATAATCATTATGAGCGAATGTACAATTGCACAAAAAAAGACTCATGATGGATATGTGAAAATTTTTTCTCACAAACTGAATATAAGTTCCCTTTCGAGATGGCGTTAGAGTGGACGCTAGAATTACAGAGAGAGACTTCAAAACATACAAAAAGTTGCAAAAAAAAAAAGTTTCAAATATTGAATCAAAAATTTAAAAATATTTTTTTTCATCAGGAAAAAAATAAAAATTTCACAACCTTTAAGGATAACATTTCTCGAATTGGCATATTTCCGAAGTCACTTAAACGTTCATTATTTAAATAAAAGGGCTGGCAGGGTTGTAGAGCATCCAAATTTGGCATAAGACAGGGCGAATTCGAATTTATTCGAATAAACCTAATCATTTCACCGAACATGGTGCTCAGTTCTTCAAGTTTTAGAATCTCATCGACCACAACATTCTCTCCCATTAAGCATTTTGCATCCCCAGGCCGAAAATTTCGTGTGAATGGAACATCAGATTTTTCTAAATACTCAAATAAGTTACAAATTAATTAGCAATGAGAAAATTGGGGTATTTTTGGAGAATTTGTCGATTAGTTTTTCACATCGATTAACAAAAATTTAGAAGTTTTTTATCTTTTTTTGGAAAATTTCTACTTTTTCGAAAGCCAAAATTTTGAGAGAAAGCATACCTAGATGGCATCCGTTTGTTAAATTGATCTGAAGGTGGGCAGCAAAAATATTAAGATCGGTAGCATAATTTTCATTAGGAGGTTTTTCAATAACATAAGCTTCTTCTACCAAATCGATAGTATCAGCAGATCGAAGTTGAGACTAAAATATTACAAATTATGACAAAATATTTAAAAGATATTAAAAAATAAGTCAAAAATTGTCTGACACACGATAAATCGAATAACAAAGAAAATAACTACTATTTTTATGCATAAATTTAGACATATAAATTGATAAATAATTTCGAATAGGGAATTATAGCTTAAATTT
Source organism: Oikopleura vanhoeffeni (assembly GCA_004367855.1). NCBI lineage: Eukaryota > Metazoa > Chordata > Appendicularia > Copelata > Oikopleuridae > Oikopleura > Oikopleura vanhoeffeni. The sequence goes on along the minus strand of SCLH01000591.1, from coordinate 60,348 downwards.
TTTAGAAAGATAACTTACAGATTCTAGAAAGTTTCTTCCCCCTCTAACATTCTTAGCCGGAGCCCTTTTTCTCAATTTCTCCACCACAAGACGGAACTTAGTTTGATCTAGCCGCAACTCCTCGAATACTTCATGTTTTTGTTTGTTCCGAAGGACCCGTTCAGGAATTTTTCTGAGATAGTTCAAACAAAGATTTTTTTGGTTTTTTGATTTTAAAAAAAAAAGGAAGAAAACAATCACAAAGGATTGAGAAAAGTTTTATTCACTTTAAAGATTCGAAATGAGTAAATCTTGAGAAATTAGAAAAAATACAGATTTTGTTCAACTAAAACTTATTGAGTTATCATCACTATCATCTACAATTTGTATTTGCGGATACTTGCGCACGTTACAGTAGGGAGCTTCGGGTGCAACTCCAACGTTTTCAGCCTTTTTTACGGACTCAACTTGGAAGTTGAGAAGATTAATTTTTTCGGACATCTTTCAGACATCAAACGAGTTCTTTCGTCATTAACTCTACTGATCTCTTTCATTTTTTCGATCTCATGTAGTAAGCGAGTCACCTCTTCACTGGAAACGTTTTCGTTCGATTTTTGTGAGTCCCGTTTGACGATCATTTCGGTTATCTGTTCAAAACCTTAAAATATTGATCAACATTCTGATTTTGCCAAAAAAAGTAAAGCCGCACAGAAATTTTTTTTGGACGTTATAAATGTAACAACAATACACTCAGAATATTATAGCCGAAAGTTCAAACTAGATGAAAAAAATTAATTTCTAACACTTACTTCCAGGGGGAATTTGATTGTCGGAATCTGAGCTAGCTAGTGGTAGTTTTCTTCGAATTTCTAAAACGTGCTCTCTCTCCTTGCCTAATGTGAAACTGCTATGAGGCAGTACCGTTCCGGGTGATTTCGTCACCCTGAGAGACTTCGAGCGAATTTTATGTGCATTTGATTTGGTTTTTACATCGTCTGTGATTAGTGGTTTTTTCCGAATTTCCTCCTTCCGTTTTTGTAGGTAACTATGAAAAATATTTTTAAAATTAGTAAAGAATCAATTTCTGCAGACTTAAAAACTCAATAAAATAAAAAAAAACTTAGAAAAATGTAGACCAAATTTAGCACACGTGAATGAAAGTTTATAGGAATTAGTAACTGATGGAAGTTGACAGTAAAATCTATAAACAACAATTAGTAGGCTGTACTCAAAAAAATTTTTTGTCTCTTACTCATTGTAATCACTGATTGAGAAGTCTTCGCAGAATTTATCCAGTTTTTTATCTAAATCCATTTTTGAAGAATCGATATTTTTTGGATCAAAATTTTTTTCCATTTAAAAAAATCAAAATTAAAATCAAAAATAAATCTAATTTACAGACTGAATGTAATATAGATCTCAAAATAAAAAATTGCGAAAAACAATCACAGCTGATCTATACCATATGCTTCAAATTAATGAAACAATTGAAAAGTAACATCTCAACCATAGACAAAATTGCGCGAATATTAATAATTTCAAAACCAAAATACAAATTTCAAATTTAAGAATTTTTTTTGCGCAAATTTCACATTACATTTATAAACCAATCACACACAAATTAATACAAACGGTTTAAAAATAATTTGTAAAAGGGACTCCAAGTGATAGTGTAGGGACTCCAAGAAACAGAAATAATTTTCCAAGAAAAATGCGTTTTTAATTTCAAAAATGAGTCTAAATTTTTGCAGTCAAAGAAAAAAATACCGGTATATCTCCGGAATATAATTTTTGGAATGTAAAATTGAAGACATGGAATGACAGCGGTAGAAAGAATAAGAAAAATATGTTTAGATTAAAAACTGATAGAAATCTATTTTTTATTTCTGCCGCTGTCATTTGTCTGAAGAAAATTCTCTCAGATATTTTTGAAGAAACAATGAAAAGAATTTTTTGTTGTTTCTTCAAAAAATAAAAAAAAAGAATTACGATGAGTAATATAGATCTGTACCATATAATCTGAGCTATTTGTATTTGGGATCTGTTTAAGTGGAGTTCTGTTGTAAATTTCGACGGGGAATTCGTGTATAATACTCTGAATATAGAATCTGTGGCGTTTACACTGTAATTGTAATAAATAAAATTGAAGATTATAAATTGAGCACACGATTTTATAGCAAATTAAAGAGACTCTACCTAAAATTTATATTGGTAATGCTAAACTGCCATGGAATAACCAGAATTACTGTAACCCTTACCATAATTTATGACTAATATAATTTTTTGGGTATATAATACAAAAATCAAAACTATTGAAAATAGATTGAAATAATTTGACAACTAAATATCGTTTTTTACTCAAATAATACCAATGATTTCATAGAGATTAACAAAATAGTTTTTACTTGTTTAGATTTTATAAAACCGAATTCCGTTTGTCACAAATTGAATATTTGATAGAATTTCACATAAAACAAATATAACAGCATCATCAAAAATGTGAGAAGTTTTTTTTTATCATCAATTTTTTTGCAAAAACACCTGGCCTGCATTATTTTTCAAAAAAAACAAGTTGCAAATACACCTAGGAAATTTCCGAACATAATGCAAACAAACAAGAAATTAAGACACATTAATACGGGAATTATTAATTATTCATTTATTCAATATAACATATGCATAGGTGAAATAAATCTGACCAAATTGACACAAAGCTTATCTTTTGCGTCTTTTTTTTTATTTTTTTTCAATTATTAAAACAAAAATCATAAAACAAAGAAATTCAATAATAGAACAATTAACATACGTTGACGAAAAATTAAAATAATAAGGTGTGGGGCATCTTTTATAAAAAAAGAAAATATACAGAAAAAAAGATGAAAATTAAAAAGAAAGAAAAATTTTTTTTTCAAGCAAATGTTATTCTTGCTTTTTTACATCTGCTTTCATTTATATTTAATTAAACTGTACACCAAATTATTTCGCAAATCAAGTCTTTATGAGCAATAAATTAGCTTTCCGATACTACCACCGTGTAGTACTGGTTTAGTATCACAAAAAAAAATAATCTATCAAAGCCATCTTGATAGATAAAAAGAAAACATCAAAATTTGTCTGTTTTCCAACTAAAAAGTCTTCTTGCTCATAGTTACCTTTAAACTAAAACCTTTTTTAGTGGTCTACAACGTAGAATACTTACAACACGCGAGGGACACAAAACATCTGGACTTTGAAGACTGTGAAATTATTCGTTTCTTTCAAATTTCCTCAAAAAAAATTATTTCCTACACACCCAATACCCTTAAAAAAGGTATTGAGAAACACTGGTTAAAGATTTTTTCCATTTACAAACTGATCAAAACGGAAATGTTGCGTCGTCTCATCGATACACATGGATTTGTATTTCCTTATACAAAGAAAAAAACCGATAAAAAACAGGGTTTATGGCTACACCCTACTGTTAAAAGTCACGTATTTTGTACCAAGATCCTCTGGCCTAATAATACCCCCGCTCTTGTCTTTGAAAATGTTCTCTGCCAAAAATGTTATAACGAAAAATTGCAGAAGTTAAGCGGAAATTTTGAATATCTTAGGAGGATTGAGCTTGGGCTTAAAAGAGAGATCAGAATTGCCACCTTAACCGTTGCACTTGCAAATAATAAAAATGAGAGCGATTTTTATACTTATGTAATAGAGGAAAGAAAAATTCATATTATGCTTAGTAACACCCCGCTATTTTTACATCATTTCAAAAACTGCTCAATGTCAAAAGTGACCGAAAGCGATCTACTCACTATTTTTTGTGAACTAAAACGGGAACTTAATTTCAATAAAACTATTCCGCAGTTATTGATTGAAGATGCATCGTTAAGAAATTTTATTATATCATCGGGTGATAAAGAGTTATTCAAAATAACGTCTGAAAGTTCAGATTTTCTAAAAAACGACAATGATTTTTCAAGTGCTGACTGCGATAGAGAATTTAAAATTATGTTTGACAATTTTGATGGGTTAAACGACGAGTCTATTATGTCGGATATTTTTGCACCCTTCTCAAAATCGTTTACGGAACTTCGTAAAGAAGAATTTACGCAAAATTATAAAAATACTCGTTTTTTAACGTCCTCTGTAGATCCTGAAAAACCATTTCGAAATTTCAGGACCTTTGATAGAAATGCTCAACTTCTTGAGTATAAAAATGACAATCACATTATAACTCGTAAGGAGGGTCTGCGTAATTTTGATAAATCGAATTTCTATTTTGAAAATAATGATTTGTCGATTGAGTCACTAGACTTAAATACTAGTAATTTGTATAAAGAAAGTATTATCAAATCCGAAAAAATTCAAAGTGTTAAACAGAAGTTTCATTTTTTGGATCTTGAGATTTCCGAAATGGGGGCTGAAGTTAGAAATTATATCACTTACTTAGGATCTACAGTTGTGAGTCGTGATCAACGTAATCGGTCTTGGGATCCTGAATCAAATCTCAAAAAAGCTCATATTAGACAACGTACTTTGATTTCCCTAGACCAAAAAATGAAACTGGCCAAATATGATGCAATGACCAAAATTGACCAAATTAAAACAAAAATGCTATCTAATGACGTTAGTGAGATTCAAAATCTCCTATTTATGGTCGGTACCACTCTTACCGACAAAATCTTCGAAATTAAAAATGTTATTGGGGGCGAAAAGTCCCTAGAAAATATCATAAGTGAAAGTGATTTTGGCTCTGAAAGTAATTTGGTCACATCTTATGGTATCGAAACTAGAAAATACTTTATACAACTTCACAAAAATATTAAATTCATGTTAAGGCATTCTTTGACAGATGTGCTTGAGCAATGCGATAAACATGTACAGATAGTTAAACAGATGGATCAAGCGGCTAATTCAGGCGAACTTTCTGAATATGAAATCGCGCTAAAACATATGACTCTCATAGGTCAAGAGCGCAAGATTGTCAATTTTCTTAATAAAAATCCCTCGTGGAATGACATTACTACTAACGAGTCACCTATATCATGGACTCATTCTAACTCTAGTACATCTGATGGCAATCAAAGTAATAAATATCTTGAAAATGTTGATAATCGTTTGAATGACTCTTTGAAGCTTGACAATCTAGTTGACGAAAACCCACCACCAAACTTGAAAAAATTAAATACTTATTATCATGACAAGGCAACTTTCTCGTTTACATCACAAGCGTCAAAAATTAGATCTGCTAGGGTATCAAGCTTTGACGACGACTCTACTTTTGTAATAACCAAAAAGAGTCACAATGAGCTGCAAAAATTGGTCAATATCTTTGATCAACATTCACCTCTTATATTGCCAAAAAATTTGAAAAGAAAGGTGACTGACAGCTTTATCGCAGTTTCGCCTATACGTAAAAAATTAAAAAGAAAAATTGATCTATCTGATTTTGAAATATCTGAATCACAGGAGGCTTAAAATAGAAACTTCTAATTTCCTGTTTTGTTTGTGTGATGTCACTTTTCATGCCCCAGTACTTTTTATAATTAACTTTCAGTCGCCAATCTTGACCTTCCTTACTTTAACAAGCCCATACTGCAAAAATATTTTACTCTCTTTACGAAAACATTCATGTTTCGCATTGTAAAATATACTCACCACATCGGTTAAATGATTTGTTTTTTCTGTGTAATAATTTGCTTTAAAAAAAAACGTTAAAATAGGAAGTTATTTAATCCTTATGCAGCGAAAAGCCTTACACAGGGATGAGAAATTGAAGGTGCGATTATATATGTAAATTAGTTAAAGGGAAAGACTTTGATATGGGGAGCGCCAAAGTGATCAGTTGTATACTCGAGCAATACAATACTGATCCTGCTGGTACAAATATGCATACAGAAGCAAAATTAATTAAAACGCGGTGTTCTTCTAAGTCTCGTACGTCACAGTGATTGATATAGGGAGCGCCAATAATTAAATATAAAAAATTTATTAAAATTATTTTATGAAAAATTGTTATTTTTGAAAAATAAATATAACAACTGAAATTTGCAAATAAAAATAAAAAAAAGATAAAATACTAATAAAATTTGTTTTCTTTCAAATTTCAGGATGGGCAGCAGTGAGCAGTGCTAAAAATTTGGTTGGTACATTATGGAGTGGCAGCTGGGGAATTGGAAGGGCGTTGTACGAAATAATTTTAAAATCAAATTTATGAACAATTTCCAGTCGAAGATGGAAAATTTTCCAACAAAACTGCCGCTAACCAATCACAGCAAGAACAGTCCGAAAATTGGCAAACCATTGGGTCCATTCGAAATGAAATCTAACAAGAACAAACTTCATCAACCAAAGATATTTTTCATCTCGAATTTCCGTTTGTCATACTAAAATATTGATAAAAAAAAATATAGCCCTTTTTTTACCATTCATCGCACAACCCGTTTACTGTACCACTCCTACTGTATATACCAAACTTTGATAATCAACCTGCTCTCACTTTGCTAGCCTGCTCTTGTCAAACTAAAATTTTAAAAGCCAAAAATTAATATTTAATTTATTTCTACAGTGGAGGACCATTGAATACCTGAGCTACGCTACTTAGTGGGCCGATGATTGCTGTGGGTTTCTTGATCAGCTACTGCAGGCGCATTAACAATTTACTTTTAATCTTTCAGAAAAACTCACGTTCTTTTTATCTTTGATAACAGTGGGAATGCTATTTTTGAGTTGAAAAACGTTCAAAATTTTTGCACTAATCGATAGGTCCAGATCTCTACGATGTATTCACTTTAAACTCATCTGAGCTTCGCACAAATCTGTTTCACCTAACCAGGCGTCCCTACAAGTGACTGTCTTGGTTTAAATTTACATATTTGTCCTAACATACTGCTTTTTCTGCACAAATCTTTCCAAATAAAGTTTTATTGATATCGAAAAATCACTTTTGGTTCAGAATGCGGTAGTCACAACGTTAAAATCACACGCTTAAAAGGAGTAGTGGCTACGCAATCTAACCAAAATGATAAAAGGATCATAATGGAGAAATTAATTTTGTCTGCATTCAAAATTTTGTTAACAAGGTTTGCTTACAAAAACAGTTTAAATTTTGAACCGGAAAAAAAAAACCTCGTAATTTTGCAAAAATTCTCAATCTTTTTTCAAGTACTTTCTTTTCACAATATTGATTGAATCTCGCTGATAACCACATCGATCTGACTAAATTTTTTGCCATTTTCAAATTTTTGATGCCGAATACCTTATAAGAAAATGAAAAATTTTGTATCTTTTTCAAAAAAATACATTTGCAAGCCTAAGAAAAAGAAAAATATTTTGCCCAAATTTTGAAGTCAACCCCAAAACTTTGACTGGCGTATAAAAACATAACCATAAGAAAGAATAACAGCAAAATAAGGAACGCATAAAAATCATGAACTCACAATTTGAGAAAGTCTTTTTCACACAAAAATTGTTCACTGTGCTCCAAATGAAATTGAACTAGGGTATCAACCAAAACAGCCATTTTTGAGGATTATCAGGCATGTAGGCAAATAAATCAAAAAATTAAAATCTTTATGGGCAATACTTTTTTCCACAACTAAAAAATTTAGGTAATTACAAAAAATCTGAAAATTCTGTAATACAAGCGCTAAATGAAATTGAACCACCAGGTACTACTAGGTAAGTAAACTGTCGAAAATGACTTGTTGGAACCAGTATACAATACCGGACGAAAATCATACAAAAAAACTTTTTGTTACTTTTTTTGAAGAGAGATTTAGACAAATATCTCTATGCTCAAACATAAACTCAAGCGACTTTAATTCAGCTCAGAACAAACGGTTTGAAAATCAACTAATGGCGTGGGGTTATCCCTTAAACTAGAGGAAAAGTGTTTAGACCTACCAAGGTATAATTATCGATAATCTGATATAATATATATAATAATACAATAAACAAAACTTATGAACATGGGCATAATTGATCATTATCAATATACATGTTAGAGGAAATGAGAAAAAACATGCGTACTTAACATATTGCATCAATATTAATATATTCATTTCACATATATGCGATAACGTTCGTTTATTCATTATCAACATTTAACATTATGAGTTTTACAGAAAAAAGTACAAAAAAAGTCAAGTTCAGCGCAGATCTAGAATTTACGAAAACTAAATTTGAAAACGGGCCATATTTTCAAAGAAATATATAAAATATAATGTCACATATAAGTATGAGAGTTATATAAGTTATTTTTTTGGTTAATCATAACCAAAAAAAATTACCCGAATACAAAAAAGTTAGCTTATGGTTTCAGCTCTACACCAATTTCGAATCGCGTGGATTAAACTTATTTTGTATTCAATAATAATAATGATGGGTCACTTCAATTTTTTTAATTCTGATATAAACTGAAACTCAGGAGGCGGTAATAAAGACGGTATAATATAATAATGAACTCATTTTGGCATTTATTAGGACATTAAATTTCATCATAATTTTAACAATGCTGCAATTGTGTCCATCTGCGCGCCATGGCGGCGCCCACATACTCTCCAGAGACCAAATTTGGGTCCTAACATTTAAAGACTGTCTGCTCAATGTAACTCCTTCGATGTTTTTGTGGGCTTTTTAGCACAAACTATAGTTATTAACTATTGTTTGTAAACCGTAGAGGTTTAAATAGGTAACACTAAGTGAGTAATCATTTTTCTGTTTTAAAAGGTTTTAACATCTACTCTTAAAACGGAGATAAAAATCGATACTCTGCAAAATATCCAGTAAAAACAAATTTCTGAGTAACTGGGCTTTTTAAGATCCCTGAGGTACTATAAATTCCGCTAGAGCTCTCTCGGCAAACATGTATTTTGTGAAGTCCCAAAATCAAGTGACGCCAAATCAGCCTGTTTGCCGAGATATCTCGAACCATAAATAAAGCAGTCAAATAAAGGACTCCTGTGGAAATTTATTAAAGCAACAGATTTATTTTCCAAACCAGATTTTTTTTAAAAACATATAAATCACAGTGGGCCTTAAAATCGCAAACAATTTCTAATGGAATTTCACGGTGTTAAGCAAATCATTTTCAAATAAGAATGTTATTAATAGATAATCTTTTTCTGAATCAAAAAATGCATCATCAAAAGTAATTTAAGTGTGTCTACCGTTTCCATCTGGGAACGACTTACCTGATAAAGTTCTTAGAAGCTCCAAATGACCACAAATAATACATTTATATTTATTAAAAAACCAACATTGGGCAAGAATAAGACATTAATAATTAATTCATTTATTCTCTTTTCACAGTGGCAAAAATTTTTTATAGAAAGAGATATTTTGACAAACAAGAAAAAAAGACAGGTACACAACGGACCAAATTCTTCTGTGCATATATTATATTGTGGTCATCGTCAGCCATCTTATAACTTTATAGATGAGTCGTTTTCCAAAAGCCAAACATTTACACGGTGGTGAACACCCTATTATGCTACAGAGAGTTTAGGATAGATACAGTCATCGCCCCTAACTGGTACGCTTTTGGGGTCGTCAATATGTCCCTAATGGTACACTAAAAAAATGTTTTTTTGAACGTATGGATAGTATTTTTGAAAAAGCTCCAAAAAAGAGTATTGCAGAAATATGTAACAAACGAACTCTTTTTACTTTATTTCAAGAATTGATTCCCAAATTATATGGTGTTTAAAAAAATATTTATCGTCCCCTAATTGTTGACACGCCAAAAAAGTATCACAACTCTTTTGAATCGCGCGCCTGTATTGCTGCTCCTTAATAAGTGATTTATGGTGCGTAGGTGCGTGAAAGATTTTCATCCTCGAATGTTTTTCTATATTTGGCAGTTTTTTTCTCGAATATAAGATGAAAATTGTTTTGATTGTTACATTTTTTGAAATTTAAAATATGGCCACACGATTTTGAGTATATTCAAAAAACTAGACGTAATAAGAATATCATTTGATAACCACTATTAGCATTTAAAAAACGAGGGCGCTAAAAAAACTACCAAAATATTCTTTGTTAAATTGTTAAAAATGAAAGGAAACATTTATGAGAGAAAAATCCGCAAACATCAACCCGCGGGTGAGGATAAAATTAATTGGCAAAATTAATAATGTTATTAATCTTTATTCAAATAAATTGAAATGAAGCAGTGAAATACAGTAAAGACTAGCAAAATTGATGAATTTATACTTCGAGCGTAATTTTTTCAATTTTTTTATAGCGAAAACATGTTTTTTTAACTTTGTTGATGAACGTTAATAAGGAGGATGTAGTACGATATTTGTGACGAAATCCATGAAAAACCACACTTCAACATCTTATAAATATTTTGATACAGCTTTGATAAAGAAAATTGCCGATTGTTTCGTATGTTTCCATAATCCAATTTGTGCTCTACCGTGATCAAAAGTTATGATCACAGCATGTATTAATACCAAATGCAAACTTTTTCTGCATGTTGCTCACATCTTCTTTCCCAAAATCCGAGGCCATAAACATATCTTCAAATTAAATTTATATCTTCATTTGTTTCGTGAGGAATAGGTTATCGGGAATTGGTTTTCTAAAAATTTTGCATAGTGGCTCCAGCCTTCTTTACGTTCCAAACCTAAAAGACATCAGCTGGAACAGTTGCTTATTTTACAAAAACTAGTTTATTAATATGCCAATTAATTAATTCCGGTGAAGCATGAAGTTAGAGTTTTTAATATTCCTGGCAATTAAAAGGGTGATCGAGTCTGCTTAAACATCCCCAATGTTGTTTTAATGTTTGTTTTTTATAAACAAATATGGACAAGTAAAAAGCATCGCGGTCAACGTTTTATTCGATGATACGTGGTCAGTGAACAATATTTTTGTATGAGTAATCAAATTCGTGGATTTTTGGAAAATTTAAAACGATTTATAAAAACAATCGAGAAACAAATCTGTACGGAGCTCATCAGCTACATATTCTGGTGTTCCAATATGTTAATTTTAAACTCCAGTAGGAGGTAGATACATTCAATTGAGACCCTAAAAACGTATAAATACGGTTTTTTGATAAGCTGAAATCAAATCCAGAATTTTCCCAAATGTTTTTTAGGTGATCTGCTCACAGTTCTGTTCAGGTTAATTAGAGGCATAAATATTGTTTAGCTTGACCAAAACCAAGGAGGGATCAATTTTCAAAACATAAATTCCAATCAGTTTTGTTAACGCTCGTTCTGAATGGACGAGCCATAACGTCAGATTCAAATTTCTTAGGACGCAAGATTTTGATCAATATATATAGAGAAGTCCATATTGTTTCGAAAATTGTAACTACTCCGTCTCTCCGGCCCTTTTTATCGTACGACAGCTATTAAAATGCCAAAAATTAAAAAAAAACGGACTAAGATTAAAATGTAACGATCCCTTGTTGCAAAAATGCACTGTTTTTTCCACCGAGAAGAATTTCAATCAAAAGAAGTTGAACCCTGTTCACAGATTTTTATTTCTCGGCTATTTTTCTAAATTTTCTTTGATACTAATATTAGGTGCTTCTGATCATTTGAAAATCTCGTATCTGGAAAAAATTTCAAAAAAACAATTTCATTTAAAAAAAATCAAATTAATTAAATTGGCATCCCCGGATTTCTGCTTAATTCTCGTAGCCTTTATTTTGACCTCCGCGGGTTCAACTCAGTCAAACAGAGAAAATTTCTCATTCCATTTATGTGCTCTAGGACGAAGTTAATTTTTTCTGATACTTTGAATTTTTTGCGTCATTCAAGTGAATTCAAGGGTGACTTACTTTGATATAAGCATATGACGATTGTTATCCTTGTCGCAGAACTTTGTTGTACTAAAACCAAACATTTAAAAATTAGAATCATTGACAATTTTAATTAGACCGATTGTAATAATTCATCGTCTGATTTTTTGACAAAGAAAAAACTTTTTTTGTCGGATCAATTCCTGGGAGAAAAATAAGTTTTGTACAATAATCTAATAACGCAATTGAATTCGGCGTCCTTTTTTACACCAAGAATGCATTGCTTGAAATTTTTGAAAAAATATACTGCTCCAAGGGTCACCTAATTTTTCAAAGTCTTGCGCTAACGGTATAATAATTTAAATTTTATTAATTTTTATTTTAATAAAATTCGCATTTGAAAATATTTAATACCATGAAATTGTATATCTTTATAAATTGATTCGTCAGAATCACGCACCAGTCAAAAAACTTTTGAATTTGGTGATGCATCACTACAAATCTTTCCCACACATATAATTTCCAGGGCAATCTTGGTTAGCAATGGAAAATATTTTTTTTTGAATATTCCACCGTTTTTAAAGTTTACCAAATACAAACTTTATCGAATTTCATTTTCCGAAAAATGTTTTCTTCTTAAATTTTTTTGCCGAGGAAATCAGCAATATTGGCACTTTCGGCGATAATAAAGCCAAAAATAAAAGTTTGTGGTCAAAAATGAAAACGCGTTTGCCTTCGAAATGAACGTCATAATTTTGTACAGTTTTTCAAATTTCATAAGGAGTTTTCAAAAATAGTTCAATAAGTGATTTCAACCAAAATGTGTAGCATTTGTAACCAAAAAATATTTAATTTATTTAATGCTTAAAACAATTTCATTTATTCAATCTTAAAAAATGACATCATTGACTACCGCACAACAAACGTACAGTATGTAATCGTTTTTTCTTGCGAAAAATTGAGGCAGAGCCCGACAAATCCTTGTTTATACGAATAAAACCTTTATTGGTTCGTGTAACAACCATGGCGAGCCCCTTTGCATTTACTCACTTTTTGAGGTTGATCGAAAATCAAATACAAACGGCTTTTCTCTTCGTTGATGGCTTATTTATTCTCTCTCTTACGTATATTTGTGTTAGTCAGTTTCGAACTTTTATTTTGGAGTCAAAAACGGGCTTATGACAAATAATTCAGAAGTGCTTTCTGATTCAGAATCAAAATTTTCTAGAATGCGCGTCCGTTATAAAATGAGCGCAAATAAACTTAATTATAATCCACATTAAAATTAATAAAAATAAAATGAACGAATATTGGATTTTTTGATATGGGGCCAAAATGATTCAGATGTTGAAAAATTTTGCCCAACTCTGAACAGAGATAATAACAGTAGAGATTTTAATAGAAGTCGCCGGTTGCCCAAAGTTGATAAAGCCAAGTATTTCATGGTGAGTTATGTTTTGGTCGGATTTCGAGGACTCGAGAGTGCTTGCTTTAAAATATGTTTGTCATGTCAAAATCAAAAACAATTTTCACAATTGAATTGCTTTCATTTTCAGACCAATGAAATAAAAATTTCAAAAGTGAAAAATAGGTCTTAATTTTATTGGCTCAGCTGTATAGGCGTCTTTTTTCAGCTCAATTTAAAAGAACTTTTTAAACGGTGATCGGTACATAACAAAAACGGTTCAGAGCACTTAGAACCTTTTGCTGTCATTATACAATTAAATTCTTGAAATCGGAAGAGCCATCCTCTGAGACAGATTCGCAAAAAAATCGACGAGGCCTCGAAAAGTTTTTTTTTGAAATTATTTTTTGGAATTTTAAATTCAAAAATTATCACTATCGGCTATGTTTTTTCTCTATTTAACAAAAAATTCTTTCTTAAAATTTTGCAACCAGTCACCGATCATAAATCGTATAAATAAATTAAATATTTAAAGGTCGATTTTACGTCCCGGTAACTGACCCTAAACATAGCCTTAGTGTTATCTCTCTACTTCAATTTTGGTCCGACTTAGGTTTAGGGCGATTTTTGGATAACCCATTTTTTCTGTGATGAAATCACATATCTCTCGTCGACCTCAAAATTTTTTTTCCTTTTGTCGGGGAACCAGGGAAAAAAAATTTCAAATTTTTTTTTTTCAATGTTCGAAAATGCCGATATGGAAAAAAACGGTTGCAAATTTTTGGCCAAATTTTTTTGAGTCAGATTCAGCCCAAACCCTAAATGCTCCCGAAAAGAAATAGAAATCGGAGTTGGTCGATTTGCCTGTTCCTACTTAACTTTAGTTCTATTTTGGTCTCGACCTGTGACAGCTTAAAGTTTGAGCCAGTAAAATAAATGCCTAATTTTCCACTTTTTAAAATTTTTCCAACTGCACCTGCTCCCTCCTCAAATCATTTATGTTTTTTCTTATAAACTTCCCGAGTGAATAAACTGTTTCTAAATTTGTTTCTTATTTGTTTGTTTCGAATCAAATTTAATCAGGGCGTGCGCGCTCATTGTTACTTTTAGAAACATTTGGGAATCAATATAAATTGGGTAGTAAGGCATAGTAAGTAGGCGGCATTAAATGTGTTTAATCGAAACAAAGCGTCATCTCAATTTCAAAGATTTTGATTTGGCGGAAATATAAATCATGGAATTCTTGTGGGCTTGCCTCTATCTTCGCAAGAAAAAAACATTTACATACTGTAATATAATATTAAAAACTTCCAAATTACGTGGGCGTTTCGGCCATATTGGCAACTTTCGGCAATATAAGGCGATATAACTTCATTTCTTCGATAAGCATACTTTGATAAACTATGCTATTACTTCTGAATTTGACATTTTTCTTCAATATAATTTTTCCATACGCTAGTCAAAAAATAACCAGTTTCTACACCATCTGCAACATTAAAGCAAAGTTCTCTCAAAGCAAGCTGAACATGATTTAACCTGTTTTTCCAATACCCAGCGCAAATTATTTCCATGGTTGGTATTTGCTAAACTATTCTGATTTAGTGTATTTTACCCAAATCCCTTTATATTATTAGACTGTTGTTTATTTTGTCCAAATAGACCTTTATCCTTATTCAAAATAATGTGAAATTAAGTAATTTGTGACCAATGTTTTTTACCCCTCATTTGTCTCTCTCCTGTCATGAATAAAAATAAATGTGGTTTGATGAAAGCAATAAAGTTTTGCTTTCGAGCGGAAAAAGTCTGAAATCGAGCAATCATCAAGTTACGATTCGTGCACAAACTAAATATTATTCAAAATATAAGTTCATTTTCGTGAAAACAATCATGACCCTGCATAAAAAATATGAACGAAAAATATTTTGTTGAAACAAATATGTTGCCAAACTTGGCGTAAAACATAAAAAAAAAGTGCGAAGGTCAAAAAAAATTGATATTTTTAAATTTTTCTGACCATACAAATATGTTTTTTCAATAAAATAGGCAGATTGATGTGATTTCGAAGGAAAATAATTAAGAAAGAAAAATAAATAGCGTTTTTAATTGAAATTTGTTCAACAAAAGACTGTGAAAATAACTGTAAAAAACATAGAAATTTGATGCGAATAAAGATATTCAGCCCTAAATTTAACTCGGAGCGTGTGCAAAAGTGGATCGCTAGCGAACCAAAGGTTAATTTTTTATTAATTTCAACTTTCTTTCTGCCCTTTCACTGCCAGCCCTGTAAACGCACCATTGTTGATTGAAAATTCATGAAACTAACATTTTGAAATGAAGTTGTATAAATATACATTTGTTATTGGAAAATAATGTGATTTTTAATGTTCCTAGCAGGCTTACAAATTTGTAATTCCCTTGGTTATATTTTTTTAGATTTGTTTTGTGTATATATATACGCTTATCAAAATATAGGTTAAATCTGGGGAATGGGTTTTTCGTCAAAATCAAGTTTCGTTTTTTTGTGAAACTAAATCTGCTTAGAACATTAATATATGTTTTGTGTAGATGAATAAACGAATGCTCGAGCGAAAAACAGTGTTTGATGAACTAACGAATTTTTGTTTATATATGAAATTTTAACGAAATAAAAGTGTTTATCCCTCGAATGAAGTCCCTTTCCATTCAATATAGAAAGGTGATTTTTTATTGCAATAACTCGCGTAATTTTTTTTTTGTTGATTATTCCGATATAAACCTTCTTCCATGCAATAAAGTCCTCCGCTCTGTTGTCTCTTCTTTGTTTGATTCTTGCTCGACTCAATAGCGATTGACGCAGTCAATATGCGATAAGCCCGGGAACCAATAGAATTTGAGTTAATTCGGAGAATTATAAAAAATGAATATTTATTGGCTTATATGAACTTGAAAAATGATCAAATTTAATATTCAAATTTCAACGAAATCGGCCGAGAAACAAGTTTTTGAGGAACATAGAGGGAGATGTAACCTGTATATTTACACAAAAGTACAAACCACTTCTTTTGTCTAAGAGAAAATGACGCAGAAATAAAGATGATTCAAAGAAAGTTATGTTTTAGGAAATTTTTTGCAAATATTAATTACAAAATAATGTGCAGTAATTTACTTACTGTGTGAGTATACAATTTAAAGAAGTCGGGGGGCTATATCTAGGAACAATTCCCAGCGCCGATTTTTTAGAAGAAAATACCTCGAAATATTATCTGGTGTGTCCTGAGTAGTCTTTTGAGGTCTTAAAAAGAACGCTATCAAATTCGAAAAAGTTAAAAATTTATCACTTCCTAGTTTTCGGTAATATCAGGTTTTGAAATTTTGATATTGATAGGGTAAAAAATTCTAAGAAATCAAATCTTCGAATTTCTTTTTCTGACCAATATATCTTCAATACATCATTGGAAAAACTTAATCTTCAGAACAAAAAAAATTTTCTATGCATAAACTTTTAAAAATAACGAAAAAAATGTTTTTATCATAAAAAGGTTCTTAAAAACATTCTTTCGTTTTCATTTTGACGCCTATTTATTCCTCAATTGTGGAGTCAATTCGACTCGATTTTACGAAAAGCATCACTGCAAATTAATCGATAAATAAATGAGATTATTTGCAACATAGGTGTTCAAATTTTATTGGCGCTTCTTCTAATAATCAAATAATTTTTGACAGACGCATGAGGCAGATATTCAAACCGGTCAAAAAACCAGGTAAACTCAATCGACTTTTACCGGCAAAAATTATGTTTTTCGAATTAATTTTAATCAGCAAAGTAATTGTTTAATAAATCTTCGTCTAGCATGCCAAAAATCGATTGATTGACGAAGATACTTAAATTTTTGGGGCTAAAGTTCTCGGTAATTGGGACTTAAGACTATAGTTACTGTATCCTTTGTTGGCATTGCTTGGGTCATGTTTAAAATGTGTACATCGTAAATTGCGTAGGTTTTCGGGCATATTGACAGTTTTGGGCGATATCGTGATTACTGTATCCTTTCTCAAGTCCATTTAATGGCCATCATTGTAGCAGTGTAACATAAACAGAAAATAACACCAAAGTAATCCATATAAGTAAAAAAGATGGCATAAATGCGCTCAGCACGTTGAGTATGCGTAGCTGGTACCTATTGTAAGTAATAAATATCGCCGAAGTGTCAATATGGCCGAAAAAACGCACCCAATCTTACCGATTTTCCTAATATACTCGCCAATTCTCATTTGGTAAAGAAGCACAGGTGACGCAAGTTTAGGTTTTATTTTAATTTGTAATACCTACTCTGATTGGTTCGAAAAATATGGCCTCATTATTTTCAATCTTAAAATTTCTCAACATTCTATTCGAATTTTAGCTTGATTATGCGTTTGGTGGAGTACTAAAATTCTAGACGCATTTTTGGTGATTCACTTCAATCAAAATTGACGTCATTTCCGAAACGCCTACGCGTTTTCCATTTTTAGAAAAAAAAAACTTTATTCTTTTTTCCAAATAGAAGCTGAAAGTGCCCGGCGCGAAAAAAAAAATTATTCCGCCCCTTGTATTTCTGTGACTTTCAGAAAATAACACGATTTTTTGAGAAAAAATAGGATTTTCCGACGTAAAAAAGCTTGCTTAGGTTAGAATTTTTGATAGCCCTGGTTCGAGTCCCGGCTTGTCTATTCCCCCTTTTTCAGATCATCACGATCCAACATTTTCCTTTATCCAACCGAACTAAACTTTCTTTAGCAAAGGTTTAGGGTGGCAAAACACCAAACCTTTGTTTGGTTTAATTTTGAGCTATTAAGAACTCAATGCGGATGAGTCCGTTTTGACCTCCGCTATGTTTTAGTTTGGATAGTTAGATTAGATAGAACTTTAGTCCATAAAGGATATTCATCCATATTTTCAAAAACTATAGAAAGTTACATGCTCGATTCCGAATCAAGCGCGGTTCGTGGCGGAGAGGTACGAAGAACATTTTCACACGGAACGAGAACTTAAAAATTAAGAATTGGTTGCCCGACATTTTTGAAAAGTGTTTCAATTGCCTCGGAAATCACTGAATAAAAAGATGTTTACAAAACTCTTGGATGTCAACGAAAAGATATGAAGGAATTATAGTTGAAGGAAATTTTTAGCGGGAGACTCATCAGGGTGATGAAAAAAATGGGAGAAGAAGATATGACGAGAAGATGAAAGGATTGGAGTCGAAAAATGACTAATTTAGGCGAAGATTTGCTGAAAAGACATTTTAAATTGTGTTTGTCTGTATGAATCAGAATTATCAATAAAAAATTTTTGGATTCGTAATCAAAAATTTGATGAAATTTGAATAAAGATTAAACACAAAAAAAGAGAAAAGACGCTTTGATAATAATTAAAATTATGATTTTGAATATGCAATCGAAAAAATTTGGACTCCAATTTTTTTTAATCAATATTTTTTCAAAACATAGTATAATAAATGGGGGCAATTTTACTTTAAATTTATTAAACTTTTGTAAATTTCAAGTCGAAAATGGTTGTTATTATATTCAAAAAACGGGGTCTTTACTGACACAAAAACTACAGTTAGGT
Source organism: Oikopleura vanhoeffeni (assembly GCA_004367855.1). Taxonomy (NCBI): domain Eukaryota; kingdom Metazoa; phylum Chordata; class Appendicularia; order Copelata; family Oikopleuridae; genus Oikopleura; species Oikopleura vanhoeffeni. Next base: position 41,637 of record SCLH01000591.1, on the reverse strand, counting down.
GATTTTTTATAAATTAGACGAAAAACATGCGTTCAGGTATTTTTACATTTGCCACTTTCAGCGATCTCGATCTCCCATTCCGAGTTATCCTTAAAAA
>SCLH01000591.1:4393-23128 GCA_004367855.1 Oikopleura vanhoeffeni | reverse complement strand
TTTTTTATGTTTTCCCAGATAATTAGTTATGTTAAAAAATTAAAAATATAAACGTTTGCAAGAATGGACACTTTTATTGAAGATAAAAAATAAAAAAATAAATTTTCACATTTTTTTCTTTCATTTATCGCTCTGAAAAAATGTACCAATCTGCAGGACTTATGGCACCCCCTTAACAAATTAAAAAATATGAATTAATAGCCTTAATAATTGAGTATTATTTTATAAAATCTACGCTGGAAACTCGACCTTCAACTTTCTTCGACCGCCTACGCAATACAAATAAATAATATGATTATTTTGTAATCAGTACATTGTGGATCGCCATGGCGTGCCAATCGCATGAACTGATGATAATTAAAATTTGAGAATTATTGATGACCGAGCTTCATGAAAAAATATATTTTTGCCGGACGATTCCGGACCCGAGTTTGCACATTCAATTTGATGAGGAGATTCTAAGGTTTTGCGAGATATAACTTTTTTTCTTGCTTAATCTTGCATATTTTCTAAAAATTAGTTTTTTCAGAAATTTTTTTTTGAAATGAGCAAATTTTGATGAAAAACCACGATATCGGGAAAACTGGTGGACCAAAATTAAAATTTCATAAAACTCACCAGACCGGTCAATCTGGCGAAGTTAGAGCAAAATCCATTTCTCACGGTGGGTTCCCTACATATACTATAGTATGTCAATCAGATAGTGATTGTGAGAATTTACCAGAAAAATCAGTTACAAGTAATCAGGGATTCCAACATATGAGATATTAATTATTAAATTTATGGTACAAAAAATAATGTCTGGTCATTTTTGTTTGGATGATCTTATCCGAAATTTTATTGTTTTTATTGAACCGGAAGCTCAATTCCATAAAAATTCTAGAATTCGAGAAATGTCCTAAAACTTTCAATTTTTCTGTGATATAGCCGAAAACTATATAGCCGAAATACTATCTTACCTGTTTATATGCACTTATTTTGAAGTTAAAACTCTCAGTTGTTCTATTTTTATTTTATCTAGAGCTATATCGAAAAAAATTACAGTGTTGTCGATAAAGGCGCTAGATACTAGATAGCGACGCGAGACCCCGACAAATCGTTTTATTTTGGTCAATGTAGTTATATGTATATATATCCATTTTTCAGCCTAACTATTTTTGCGGACACTACCTCCTTAAATCCACAAAATCATCACTTCGACAACAATTTTATGTTTTAAATCCTCCTTCTGTAGATCAAAATAAAATTTTGGCATATAGACTTTGAACCGATTAGGAACTGGCCTTATACATCATAAGTACAAATATAGAATAGAGTTCAAATATATTTCTGACTTCGGAGTTCTAGAAGATAGTATTTTTATTTGCTGGAAAAAATCTGAATGGAATTTTTTCCACATGTTCTGTTATATCGATATCCTTTTACCAACCAAACTCCATCTCAAAAATGTTTACTATCTCTATAGCGCGTGTTCGAATCCCACTTATGTTGTCTCAGTGATTGTCTTAGTGATTGTCTTAGTGATTGCTTGACTTATTACACACCGATAAAGTTTAGCGGTCCCAATATCAAGCACCATTGCCTAGAATCATACTCAGGACAATCACTAAGACAACATTAGTGGGACTCGAACACGCGCTATAGAGATAGTAAACATTTTTGAGATGGAGTTTGGTTGATAGAAGGAAATTTGATAAAACCTACCATAGTTTTATTTTTGTTAAGTTTTAATTGAACCAGTTGATTGAGACTAAAAGACTTAGTTTTTGGCCATTTTCGGCCTAATAAGAGCCAGTTTTATCTTGGTTTCATACGCAATGGAGTTAAAAAATCATATAGTCTTGATTTTTCAACGATCCCCAATAATTCACACTTTCAACTGAGAAAAAAAGTTGTATGAAAAATTTTGGCGTTGGCCACCTTCTTATCTTCCGTCAAATACGGAATCTGCCATATTTAAAAGCACGTGTAAAGTTCACTGAGTGTTTTTCAGTATTTTTGTTTTTGTTTTTTTGTCTATGAAAATAAAGTACATGTGACGAGCTTTCTTTCTTTCTTTGTAAAAACGCGAAGACAATAAAATCCTCAGGAAGAAGTTTTCACCCACACGAAATCATTAAGAGATCATCAGAGCAGGGATGGGCGTCCGATTTTTGGAACGTAGTAATTATGACCTTAAAAATAATACAAATAAATAAAATTAAAAATCTTGTCTAGGGTGTTACATCCGAAGAGCAAACAAAGTCTGAGAAAAAAAATTTAAGTAAAAATTGATCATTTTTAATTGTTTTTTTGCAGAAAATTTGAAAAAGTAACATTTTTTTAATTTTTCGAAATTTTTCACTCTGAACTATTTTCGTCATTTTCCACACCAGGGAGTTGAAATTTCAAAATTTCATTAGCGCATTTTATGGCACAAATTAACTAAGGAAAACGATGGGAGTATTTACAATTACTATATTTGAACTTGGGTTTGTTTCAAATATCGGGAGTGATACCCTAATCTTCTCAACTCATATATTCACTATAGGCTGTCCGCAGTCAATCAGATTTTGAAGATCGTTCATTTTCAGATAATTCATTAATGAGAAATTTTACACTTATGACGAAAATGAATATTATCTAGAAAAAAAATTTCATAAAAAATGAATTCGTGGTCGTCATTTTAATTATAGAATCCACTAAATTTGTATGTGTTGTCGACTCGTGAAATATCTGTTTTATTTTATCATTAAAGTTTGGAACAAATAACCTTTGAAAAACAATTAATCATATAATAAAAAATATAATAGAATATAAAAAAAATCACCAAGTTTGGTCTTTGTTTGGCCTTTGAAAATATTAAAACCCACACGAAATCATTTATTAAATAGAAAATTGTAATAAAGAGATCATAAGAGAATTATAGTTTCACACAGAACGGTTCGGAAAATTTGAAGATCATTTAAAAATTTAATTTAGACCTAATACAAAACTGTAGTTATCGAAAATTGAGTCGAGATAAATAACATTTAACATTAGATTACAACTATCTTTAGAATTTTATTAAAAAATTGATATTTTAATTTTTTCGAATTCTGAAACTCATAAAAGGCTTCAAATAATTATATTTAGCATTAACCGCCTGACACCTTTTGCCTAGGCATTAGAATACTTATATATATATACTTAGGCATTAGTACATTAATGTTATTATTTACTTATTTATTAAATATCATCGTTTCGAAGATTCATTATCAGGCTGATGGGAGATTTTAAGACTTGTAAGTGACTTTGTAATGTTATTATTGTTTATTATACTATCAGTACATATTTGTAGGCAAACAAATTTTCAGGGGTCAAAATGGCAAAGAAATAACATTGTCACAGACCTACAATTCCAATTTGTCATAGAGTTTGCAATTTTATTTTGGAAAATAATGTCTAAAATTTTATACGATGAGTCGTTCAAATGATATTTTCCTACTTTTTTTTAGGATTTTCGCCAAAATTTCTTAGAAAATTCATTGTGTGAAAACGATACATGATATCAAAATTCTAAGCAAGGCAGTTTTTAAAAACGTATTGGATAATTATTTTGGTATCTGTTAACCTGTTCTGCAATTTCAATCAAAAGTTTTATCTTTTCACGAGTGACTTTTGTGTAATTCAAAAAAAAATATTTTTCAGAAAATTATTTTCCGAAATAAATGGAGGCATATGTAACTCAAATAAGACTGACAATAAGAAATCGACCAAGTGTAGAACACACGGTGGTACTGATTTTGATTCACCAGCTGATTAAAAAAAATTTCACATTTTGATGCGTATGTTTTGACGCACGGGGATATAAATAATTGTTTTGTAGACGATCGAGATATTATATTTCAAATCTGAGATCTGATCAAAATATCCAGGGTTAAACTTGTAAATTTGTAACTTATATGTCATACTACTAAGTCCAAACTTAACGAATGCGACTGACAAAAACGCGTAGGCGTGTAAGGCAAAAAGTTACGAATTTGTAGAAAAACGTAGGCGTGCTATTCGTTGTACTTTCTGCTATATGTATTAAAACGTATGGTTTCCAAGAAAGACGAGGTCAGTGAACCTTAATTTTCTCTCGCAGTTATGGAGTTCACAGACTTGAAAATTCAAAAATGTTATATGTTATTTACTTGATGCTATTCTTGATCTCAATCGTTTCAAAATCAATAAACTGATATTATATCCAGTTTTCCGTGATAAGCGCTCTAAGTCGCGCCTAAATAGAGGCTTTTGGGTGTGAGGCGAAGTTCTGGTTTCTGTGTGTGAGGTTTTATGGCTGAACTTTGAGCGTTTATTACGAGAAAAGTAAAGGTGCTGGGAACTTTATTGTTATTAAGTCCCCGAGATTAAGAATAGACTTAAACTTTTATGTTATAGAATTTACATTTTGACGTTATTAACCATATAAAAAAGTGGTATTTACGAATTGGCCTTCAACCTACGCAATTCATTTGGGAGAAAATGAGAAACGTCAGAATCAAAATTAAAAATGGAAAAGGTTGAGAATTAAATTTTCTAAACAGTGACTTCCTCAGAAATAACCTGCAATTTACGGTTTTTAATCTACCGTTTTTCGAAAAAAGAACTTAACCTACGTAATTTATAAAAATCACTTCAATAAAAATTTACTCATGGACGTCAGGACAAAAATTGGAAATGCAGCAGATTCAGAAAAAATTTTCCCAAAAATTGATTTATTCAGAAACAACCTGCAGGTTTTGGTCACTCTTTCAGATTTATTATTTCACATTTAAATTACTGGAAATATAATTTATAAAAAACAATATTTTCAAGAAATATACAATATAAAGTACAATCAAAATTTTTTTCTTGAAAAATATTTTGTCCTAAATCAAAATGTGATAAATAAATGTCTTATAGAAATTAATAAAGTTGAACACTTTTACATTGTAAGAAATAGTGAGTCAGTTTGTATATTTATGTAAATATGAATGACTCTGAACTTTCCTTGAGTCCTTCATCTGATTAATATATTTCAAGCTTCTGTTTTAACTCCAAGGCTCTTGAAACTTTTAAGTTAAAAGTCTCGATATAACTTGGCAATTTAAACATAATAACTTATTATTAATAAGTAACTATGAAAAAAACGGAAGAATTTTGCCTGAATTTTAGGGTTGTTTTCAATAACCTAAAAATCCTCGCAAAATTCTCTAGTTTTTCCATAATATTTTTCATAATCCCTATTTATCACTTCATAATGTAAGCGGTACGAACCCTATGCAGCATAGCCTATGCTGCATAGGCTATGCATAACACATTTCTTCAAAATGAGACATGCAAATATGTAAATGTCTCACATGATTCATGAATCCAGCTTTTGTGTTAAAACGTTATTCATATTGTTTGACTATGATCTTAGTACATTTTCGATATATGAATAATAAAATTGATATGAGAATAAAAAAAAAAATATTCAAATTTTACTTTTTGAACAAATTCTTTAAAATTTGGAAAAAATAACAATAATTTAAATAAAGAGCTTCCAAGCAGAGATCAGATTTTGCGCATCAATCAAACGAGGCTCCCCACGCAGAGACAAGATAAAAAAGGTGCATATCAAAATATTAAATCTGCTGAAATATTCTGATCAACAAAACAAAAAACGATGATCAATAGGCATTGTTCTGAAACGGAATGAGTTTTCAATCCCAGTCCTGTCCCAATCTCAAGTCGTCGTTTCCTAAATCCCGATCTCGTCCCGATCCCAAGTCGGGATTTGAAATCCCGATCTCGTCCCGATCCCAAGTCGGGATTTGAAATCCCGAACCGGGATCCAGAATGATCTAATTTTTTAAATATATAATTTTATTTATTTAAAACTGCTGCATATGTTTAAAAAGCCAAAAAAATGAAAACAATTGGGATCCCGATACCGTCCCGGTTCCGACCAACTTAAGGGGATTGTGGGTGCTTCCAGCAATTTGCTGGATTTGCTGCGGGAAAAAATAAGCCCTTTTTTAACTCAAATTATCTTTTGTTGAGAATTGAGTGGAACGTTATTTTTCCAATTGTATATTGTAGGGTCCGTAACCTTGAGAATCAAAAATTGAGTCATTTTTTAGAAAATTATTATCGACATTCAACCTTTCAATTGATGAAACCTGAATTGCTTTGGTATTTTCTTGCTTAGTTAAATATTAGGCAAAATGTGGATAATTTTTACAAAGAAAAGTATACCTCACGAACGGTAATGCGATGTTTCTTTTTCTCTTGTTTCATAAAATCCTATTCTCTATTATCTTATCAAACTTTTGAACCAAGGAAAATTTTAATAATTTTCTTTATATTTCTCGCAAATCACTATTTCATGCTGATTAATGACGCGCCATTATTACATGATTGGCTGGAATATTGAAATATTTGAAAAAGGGGGAAATCTTTAACAATTCATATATTGAAATACTTTTCATTTATGTAAAGTTTTGCCTGTGGATTATTATTCTTCGTGAATTGAGACTATCCTATGTCTATGAATTTAAATAAATAATTATTTTTTGCAAGCAAATCCGATATTCTAGAACTAGTTATTCGATAGTAATGAAACTTTTTTTGCTTGCAATCCAATTTCTCGTGTGCTGGTGGTCGGATACAAGAAAAATAATACCGAATTTGAACCCCCGTGGTTCGGAAATAAATACTTGCCCGCACAATCCCTTAAAAAAACCTTCAATCTCGGATCTGGCCCTTCCCGGATCGGGATGCGTTGTTTGGATCACCGCCCCTTTCACTAATACTGCGTCCATGGGTCGATTCGGTCGTGGTCCGACGGTTTTCATTTATCAACGTTTCAGCGTAGAGAGCTGTGACCTTTTCAACCTTGTTGGTTACATGTGCCGGCTTAAGTAGACTGCGAGTTATTTAATTTTGGTTCTTTCGAATAAGACTGCGGTGAAAACTTTAAAACATGTACAGCACAATTTATAATTTTTGCTATTAAAATGCTGAAAATTAGGATACTAACTAAGATGCCTTTATGAAATGACCCCGCTTCTAAGAGTTCATTTCCCGTTCAAATAAACATATCAATTATGAACAATGAAACAGGGACTGATGAACAATAATTGTCAAGAAATCATTTTCAACAAGTCTTTAATTAACCTTCAGAGACGAAACTCGTGGTCTTTTTCTTATTTAGGGGCGGTAAGGGTTCCATAATTTTTACATAATTTCGATATAAAAACTAGCCAAACAGGACGGTTTCAAATACAATTGGATAACGAAACTACTATTTTGTTTGTGAAACTAAGTCTTAAGGGGGTGGTCGAGGCGACATTTTTTTAAGGTTCTTTCCGAGTGTAGGTAATTTTGAAAAGATATCTTAGGCGAAGTCGACCACGAGGAAATTGAATGGCCATTAACCAAAATTCGCTTATCTGCTCTAGAATTTTCTGAATTTTTAATTTTATGACTTTCATTTATACTGTCTCCAAACTTCAAATCACGGGGGAAAAATATTTTTTCTTGGTAAAAAAACCTATACGATAACAGAATTATAAATAAAAGTTTCTATCATGGTAAAAAAATTTGAAATTCAAAAATTTTTTAATTGGAGAAAAATTTTTAAACTTGATATTTGATAATTGAACCGTGTATTCATGAGACTATTGAGCAAAAAGGCATATTTGCTCCCTTCTGGCATACTATAGTCGCCATGCGATGACCACATGGGCAACTTAGCGCACCAACTTGTCTATACCTTTATGGACTGTAGGCTTCAACTTTTGAGTTAGTTCTTACATTCCGGACATCCGTCCGAAACTCCGTTAGTATATTTTGAAGCAAAGCCATTGACATCAATATCATTTTTATTTTCCAATAGGCGGTTTAACCTATGATTCGTTTTTCGCCGCAAAAAGGTTTAAGGCGTAATAAGTACTTTTTTTGGTATTGGTTCATCAGCTTTTTTTCACCGCGATTTAAATTATTGAGTGTTGTTTTTTAGTTCATACCCATTCGTGTTGATTTTGAATTTTGAAAATTTGAACTATTATATAAATGTTTGAAGAGCGTCATCCTTGTGACGAAAAAAATATCTACATTATGGTTTTCCTCAAACATTATAATACAGCTGTTGACAGTGATCAACAGTACTTTTGGATGAAAATCAAATTAAATATCATCTAAAACCGGAAACCTTTAGTCAAAAAGTTCAAACTTGTGAATTGTTACTAATGAATACTTTCTTATTACACTTACTAATTTATTGAAGCATTATGTTGACATGATCAAAGACAAAATCGTTTGTTTGAAGTTGTTAGCTTTAATCTCAGAGTGACCAGACTTATTTTATTTTGCCAAAAAATATCAATGATAAACAAGAACGGAGATTATATAAAAAAATTCCAAGATTGACCAATCAAATTATTTTCTAGTTTTTTATAATCGTAGAAAAATTTTGTGAAATGTTTTGAATCGCAGTTTCTAAAGATTTTTGTCCAAAAATTTTCAAATTTGACCAAAAACTTGTCTATCATTCCAATATTAGGCGCAAAAATGACGTTCGCAAATTCTAAGACTTATGCTGGTAACATTTTTTGTAAATTGACTGGTGGTGGTAGGCTAGTACGCAAAAAACAGATCGCCGCCACTTTCGGCGCGCATTTGTAGGCAACTAAGCGCGAAATTCGTAAATTTTGGGGCCCGAGCGTCGATTTTCATTAGCGCTTCTCCATAATTAAGCCCAAAAATGTCCGAACAATGCGAACCAACAATGATGCTTGTGAAAAATTAATGAAACAAATTAAATACATTAAATTTTCTGCTGCTTCCTTGAGCTAAACCTGAAATGAAAAAATCAAAATGAAAAAATTTAGCACTCCAAACTGTTCGGTATGATCACCGTGAACCACGAATCATCATATTTTTAGCCTATAAGCTTTAGGAAAAAATTATACAGAAACTTTTCTTATGCAAAATTACTACCTTAAAATAATTATTAAAATAAATAAAATTCCAATTACCAAGCTAATAAACTGCTTGTAAGTTTCAAAAATCAAACTTGGGCAGATTTCTAATGTTTTTTATATCAAATTCAAATTAATTAGATATTTAATAAATTATTAAATTTACATCAATTAAACAATAATTATAAATAAATTAAATAATAAATATTAGATTAATTAATAAATAAATCTTAACTAATTATATTCATTAATACATATATTTTTAATTGAATTAATTAAATAATCAATAATATTTAATTAGGATTAATTAAATATCAAAAAAAAAAATATTGAAAATTGATGATAAATTATTCGACCGATTTTTGTCGTTTGGTTATAAAAGTGGTTGCCTACGATTATTTGACCTTAGATTAATCGGCTAAGGAAATACTTAATTTGTCCGGTGAGCTACTTTTTACTATGAAAAATATAGCCAGAGTTAATTTCTTCTAGTGTTTATTATTTTTAGATATTCACGAATTTAAATTAATCTTTGCGAATTTTTTTTTTTAAATTTCCGGAAGTGTTCAAAATACGCAAAACCGTATTAAAAAAATATGTTCATCTCTTTGACATGAAAGAGATAGATTTTTCAATTAAAATGTCCAAAAAACGGTGGTTTTCCGCAGTAGTTGAGAAAAATTACTTAGCAGATCATTGGATAAAAAACGCTCTCAAGAAGTTTTTATCATTAAGGTTGTATTTTAAAATGAACCTTGGAGGAGATAGCATTTTTCGTTCTGAATAACGTGATCTAGTTAACGCTATTCTTTAAGGATATCCCGGGTTCCTACATTTTTCTGCATTATTATGTCATAAAAATTCACCAAATGATTCAATTGTTGTGTTTGAACGGCAATTAAAACCCAAATGACAAACAAAAAAAAATATCGGAACCATTTTGCGTTTTTTTTTTTCTAGAGATTTTTGTCTCAAATTTATGTTCAAAAATAACGTTCTGTGTCAATTTTGACCCCTAAAACTGCAAAATTTTGGGGTTGACGTAAGCCAACTTTCTTCTTCAGTGTTTCCCCAGCTTTCTTTTGTCCTGACCGATTAAAAGGAGTGAATTCATGATAATGCGCCCGCTACTGATAAAACTTCACATATTGGGTTGACCGTAAGCCAGACTTCTCGTCAGTGTTCCCCAGCTTGGGGCTTTGAGCCTTACTATAAAAAAATCGAAATCGAAGCACATTTTTTTTCGGAAATTTTTTACGATGACCTTTCAAAAATGTCTTTATTTTGAGTTTGCCGCGTCGAATTGAAAAAACGGCTCGCTGCAGAAGTTTTTATTTGTTTCGAGCTTACCGGTTGCAAAAATTGAGTGATTTGAAATTTGACTAGGAGGAGATGGATTTTCCGAGGAACAAAAACGGTCCAAAAAACGGTGCTTTATCGCATATGTCTAGAAAAAAATCAGCACTTATCGACCAAAAGCGCTCCTCAGAAGTTTTTAATACCAATTATACGGTTATGTTACTTTAGGTTTATTTCCAAATAAGGCCTGGAGAGATAGATTTTTCTGTTTTGACTTAGGTCTCCCTGTCTCGCTTATGTGTCTGGGAGTGTGATGCATGGCAAAATAATTTGACACATGTTTTACGCAAGATGAAGGCTAGTTTCACAACTGGCTGATCTGAAATAATATCCTTAGGACGCCGTGTTGGCTAATATTGATCGAGAATATGTCAAATTACGGGACCGGATACCCTTAAGGGGGGCGTATGTAAGACAAACAAATTTGGCATATGTTCGGTGGTCGGAGAGTTAGAAGGTTAAGTTCTACAAATTGACTATTCTAAATTATTCTTGAAGACCCCTTGTTTGGCTCATTTTTTTTGATGCCGGAATATGTTAAGAATAAGGAACACGCAATACCCGTTAATTTGTCATGCGTTGTTTTTCCAAAATTGCCTAGAGTTATTTTTCCTGTGAATATATAAAAAATATCCTATAATTGCCCGTACCAATTAAGGTAGAATAAGTAAAGGACGTAGGGTGCCATAAGGGAATAAACCATCATAAACCAACAACGTTTATTTCAAATTTATTATGATGATGCTAATAAAAGCGAACGTTTATAATATTTTTATTTATAAATTTATTTGCGACATTACAGAGAAACCATACATTAGCGTGTTCACCATTAATTTCGACTATATAGAAATATTCGGTGGATTGTTCTGAAACTTCTTGTGGCGTATGAAAATATTATCAAAATATGAAAAAAATTTGCCCAAAGATCGATTGGTGAACGCTACCATAATGTATATAATATTTTCCTTATGTGCCATTATGTTCTATTTGTGTTAATTTCTAAGTACTCGTAAGTTCCTGCAAGGAACCAACTATTAAAGAAAAGACGTTCATTTTAATAATTTAATTTTACATTAAATGATCTCAAAATAGCCCTAAAATCGACCAATCAAACACTGAAATAAGACTAAAATAAATTTTCATGGTCCAAATTTTGCAGTCAAGCAAACATAATTAAACGGGGTTTTACAGTGAACTTTGAACGGCGAAATCAGCCCCGCTCATTTTATAATTAATTTTCGAACCACTTTCAGTTCCTGTGAATGCATCTGAACCAAGAAAAAATTTCTTGGAAATATTTTATGTCCCGTTTTCCAAATCGGCTTTTTCGAAAAATTTTGGCTTATATTTTGCTGAAGATTATCGTTGAATTTATTTTGAAAAATTCCAAACCATAACATGGCAGTTCAAAAATGGTTTTGCGTTTTTTGAAATTTTTTGATGGAAATTTTGAAAAAATGTCGCATGGTTATTTTTATTCACCGATTACCTAGAACAGTATCAAAAAATCACCATACCGTAAGCAAATAAAATTTTCTTGCGGGGGCCTAGTTTTTTCTACAGGTCTGGCTTAAAATTGAACCATCGTGTTGCTGAAATCGATATCAGAAGAATGAAAAGTAGTTCGAACTCTTTTGCCTTATACTGAAATTATAAATTTTTGGAGCCTAGCACTTCATAAGCAAGTCATCACGCATGCTAAAGAGGTAGTGACGCTACGAGTGGTAAACTGGCTCAACTTTGGTGATTTTTTTCATAAACAGATATTTTTGTTTATACTCAATTCAATGTATTTCATATCAAATTTTAACCCTAACCCAATTTGTTGGAATACAATTGCTTCAATTTTTCCGCGCGAATGGCATTCGCGGTATTATATATTAGTATACAGCTGATATATTCTCTAGAATCTCTGAATGGAATTCAATTACATCACAATCGCTTTCACAACAAAGCATATTGAATCAATATTATTTGACTGGACATATTTATGCATAAATTATAAACCATTATAAATTTAAATTTAATATTATAATTATTTATATTATAATTATATTTATAATTTGATAAAAGGCGCTGAAGATTTTTTTGGTCAAATTTTTCGATTATGTTTATGAAGGGGGTGCTTATTTTGTTGCACTCCTAGTAAAATTTGACTGAAAATCGATTTCTTTTTCGAAAATTTGTCTCAAAGAAAACCAACGTCTTAAAATGACCAAAAATATATCTCTACAAGATCAGTTCAAAATTCGGGGGGGAATACCATTTTTTTAGAAAAAAAAAAGCTTTTTGGAAATCCTGTTTTTTATTTCGATCGTCTTTGCGGCCACTATTCTCTCAAAGTATTGACTCGACGTTTTATCAGATTCAAACATTTAGATTCTTTACAAATAATTTACAGGGGGGGCAAGTATCGCCGATTGTGCTGAAGTCCGCCGATTAACCACGCACATATCACAATTTTTTAGCTAAAATTGATTCCTAATGTTACTTCTGTGTGCGTCTGAATGACGTCACTTTCGCAGGATTGGAATTTCCCAAATCTGATCTAATCAATTTCTTTTTATTTGATTACGGTTTGATGGCAGGCATTGAACTTCTTACGCATTTTGGTGGATCGATGTAAGTAGATTAGTAACAGGCGCGATTTCGTTTTAGGGGTTAACTCAACCGCAGATAACCAGTTTTCTAACCGGACGGCTTAAACTCAGATAATTATTTCTGCTATATTCAGACAAGATTAGCAGATAATATTTTCAGGTTTTGTTTCTGAATTTTTTTTATTCCGATATTTTTATCGTTGGTATTCTTTGGAGATTAACTGTCATCTTACCTTATGACTTTGGATGTATATCTGAATAACTTCGAAGGATGGTAGAGAATTAAGTATAAAATAGCTTGTAAAAAAGTCTTTTCAATGACAAGATTCGAACTCACTGCACGCGTGCTGAAAGGGGGGAAACGCTGACCACTCGGCCAGCGTGACTTAGAATTCTACGTGAACGAAGTCCTATTTATAATGAACACACAAGTCAACAACTTTCGCGCCGTTGTTTAACAAACTTATGCCAGCGCTTTATATTAAGTAATATATCCTGTGCCCGCATTTCGTCCAAAATAATCTATTTTCCACACGTAGTAACTCAAATGGATATTCTCGACTAAATCTGGGGTGATCCTAATGATTGCAATATTTGCTATAGTGATGAATCTGCCTGACTTAAAAAATGAACTTCATTCGAAAACATACTACATCACAATGTACCGTCCCCGCGAACGTAATATCTCCGCGACATCACATCTCCGCGCACATATACGCCTTTTTTAGGATATTTGATGTATTGTGCGCGGCAATGATACGCGTGTTCAGAGGTTAGTATGTTTGATTAAAAGATGATGTTTGCTTTCACATTATACTTTCTGATTTTATTGCATGTAAAAAAAATATTAGTCTCTTTTGTTTCAAAGGCATGCATTTTTCTGCACACATATTATTTTTGCGCACCACATGTTTTAACATATTTTATATTGTAATTTTCAAGATAATTAAAGTTTTTTTGAGAAATCAATTGTTTTGTGATTTTAACTAGTGGTATGACGTAGACGATCAATTCATTTTCGAGCAAATATTTAGTGCACTTTTTAGATTTTTAATTATTTCAGAATTTGCAAACTGTAGAGGGATTATTTTTTTGGTTATGTGAAAAATAGTAATGTTTTTCGTGAAAAATACACATTAAGTTTTCAAAAATAAAGTAAACACTCATAAATATTTTAAATAAACATCCTTGACATTGAATTTTACTTTGAATACTTTGCTTTTAGTTTTTTGGAGTATATTTAAACTTCATAATGTACTACAAAGTAACACAATATTTGTTGTAAGAAATGGTGACCAAATGAATTGATAATAATATCTCCTATTCGGTATCTGGTCAAAGAGAAAAAAATAAAGGTTAACTATGTGGAATAAAGAGAACACGACACATGTTTTTATATTTATTTTTTCTTTATTTAAGGCCGTTTCGAGATTTGNTTTATATTTCTCGCAATCACTATTTCATGCTGATTTAATGCGCGCCATTATTACATTGATTTGGCTGAATATTGAAATATTGAAAAAGGGGAAAATCTTAACAATTATAATATTGAAATACTTTCATTTAATGTAAATTTTTGCTGTGATTATTATTCTTCGTGATTTGAGACTATCCTATGTCTATAATTTCAAATAAATAAATTATTTTTGCAAGCAAATCCGATATTCTAGAACTAGTTATTCGATAGTAATGAACTTTTTTTGCTTGCAATCAATTTCTCGTGTGCTGGATGGTCGGATACAAGAAAAATAATACCGAATTTGAAACCGTGGTCGAAAATAACTACTGCACCCACAATCCCCTTAAAACCTTCAATCTCGATCTGGCCCTTTCCCGACCCGGGATGCGTGATTTGGATCCCGACCCCGTTTCATAATACTGATCCATGGGATACGATTGGTCGTGGTCCGACGGTTTTCATATCAACCGTTTCAGCGCTAGAGAGCTTTGACCTTTCAACCTTTGGTTACATGTCCGGCTTAAGTAGACATGCGAGTTATTTAATTTTTTCTTCGAATAAGACTGCGTGAAAACTTTAAAAAAATGTAACAGCACAATTTATAATTTTAAAATTGCTATAAAATGCTGAAAATTGGAGATACTAAACTAAGATGGCCTTTATTAAATGACCCCGCTCTAAGAGTTCATTTCCCGTTCAAATAAACTATTCAATTATGAACAATGAACAGACTATGAACAATATTGTCAAGAAATCATTTTCAACAAAGTCTTAATTAACCTTCAGAAGACGAAACTCGTGGTCTTTTTCTTTATTAAGGGGGTAATGGTTCATAATGTTACATAATTTCGATATAAAAAACTAGCCAAACAGGACGGTTCAAATACTATTTGGATAACGAAACTACTATTTTGTTTGTGAAACTAGTCTTAATGAAACAAATTAAATAACATTAAATTTCTGCTTGAGCTAAAACTGAAATGAAAAATCAAAAATGAAAAAAATTATAGCACTAAAACTGTTCGTATGATCACCGTGAAACCACGATCAATCATATTTTTAGCCTATAAGTCTAGGAAAAAATTTACAGAAAACTTTTCTATGCGAAAATTACTACCTAAAATAATTATTAAAATAAAATAAATTCATTACCAAGCTAATAAACTGACTTGTAAGTTTCAAAAATCAAACTTGGGCAGATTCTAATGTTTTTATATCAATTAAATTAATTAAATATTTAATAAAATTATTAAATATTAATCAATTAAACAATAAATATAAATAAATTAAATAATAAATATTAATTAATTAAATAATAAATCTTAACTAATTAATATTCATTAATAAAATATTAATTGAATTAATTAAATAATCAATGATATTAATTAGATTAATTAAATATTCAAAAAAAAAATATTTGAAAATGATGATAGATTTATTCGACCGATTTTGTCGTTTGGTTATAAAAGTGGGTGCCTACGATTATTTGACCTTAGATTAATCGGCTAAGAAATACTTAATTTGTCCGGTGACTACTTTGTTTACTATTAAAATTAGCCCAGAGTTAATTTCTCTAGTGTTTTATATTTTCTAGATATTCACGAATAAAAATAATCTTTGCGAAATTTTTTTTTTAAATTTACGGAAGTGTTCAAATACGCAAAACCGTATTAAAAATTGTTCATCTTTTGACATGAGAAGAGATAGATTTTTCAATTAAAAATGTCCAAAAAACGGTGGTTTTCCGCATATTTTAGAAAAATTATAGCAGTCATTGATAAAAACGCTCCTCAGAAGTTTTGTTATGATTAAGGTTTATTTTAAAATGAAACCTTGGAGGAGATAGCTTTTTCGTTCTGAATAACGTGATCTAGTAACGCTATTCTATTAAGGATATCCCGGTTCCTACATTTTCTGCAGTTATTATGTCATAAAAATTGCACCAAATGATCAATTGTTGTGTTTGAACGCAATAAAACCCAAATGACAACAAAAAAAAATATGGAACATTTTGCGTTTTTTTTTTTTCTAAGATTTTTTCTCAAATTTATGTTCAAAAATAACGTTTGTGTCAATTTTGACCCCTAAAACTGCAAAATATTGGGTTGACGTAAGCCACTTTCTCTTCAGTGTTTCCAGCTTTCTTTTCCTACATAAGGTTCTATAATGCGCCCGTGTAAATACTTTGGTTCCTACCGATCGTCATTTCGCTGGGTTTGAGCCCTTACTATAAAAAAATAAATTCGAAGCACATTTTTTTCGGAAATTTTTTTACGATGACCTTCAAAAATTCATTATTTTGAGTTTGGCGTCGAAATTGAAACGGGCTCGCTGCAGAAGTTTTTATTTGTTTCGAGCTTACCGGTTGCAAAAATTTGAGTGAATTTTGAAATTTGACCTAGGAGGAGATGGATTTTCCGATGAACAAAAAACGGTCCAAAAAACGGTGCTTTATCGCATATTCTAGAAAAAAATCAGCACTTATCGACAAAAGCGCTCCTCAGAAGTTTTTAATACCAATTATACAGGTTATGTTAAAATTTAGGTTTATTTCAAAATAAGGCCTGGGAGAAGATAGATTTTCTGTTTTGACTTAGGTCTCCCTGTNTCGCTTATGTGTCTGGGAGTGTATGCATGCAAAAATAATTTGACACATGTTTTACGCAAGATGAAGGCTAGTTTCACAAACTGGCTGATCTGAATAATATCCTTGACGCCGTGTTTGGCTAATATTTTATCGAGAATATGTCAAATTAGGGACCGGGATACCCTTAAGGGGCGTATTAAGACAAACAAATTTGGCATATGTTTTTCGAGAGTTAAAGGTTAGTTCTACAAATTGACTATTCTAAATAATATTCTGAAGACCCTGTTTGGCTCATTTTTTTATCCGGAATATGTAAAATAAGGAACCACCATACCCTTAATTTGTCATGCGATTTTTTTCAAAAATTGCCTAGAGTTACTTTTTCCGTGAATCATATAAAAATATCCTATAATTTTCCGTACCAATAAGGTAAGAATACAGATAAGGACGTAGGGTGCATAAGGAAATAAACCATACATAAACCAACAACGTTTAGTTCAAATTATACTGATGATGCTAATAAAAGCGAAACGTTTATAATATTTTTATTTTATAAATTTATTTGGACATTACAGAGAAACCATACATAGCGTGTTCACCATTAATTTCGACTTATAGAAATATTCGGTGGATTGTTCTGAAACTTCTTGGGGATGAATAATATATATCAAAATATGAAAAAAATTTTTGCCCAAAATCGATTGGTGGACACGCTAACCATACATGTATATAATATTTTCCTTATTTGCCATTATGTTCATATTTGTGTTAATTTCTAAGATACTCGATAATTCCTGCAAGGACAAACTATAAAGAAAGACGTTCATTTTAATAATAATTTACATTAAATGATCTCAAAATAGCCTAAAAATCGACCAATCAAACACCTGAAATAAGACTAAAATAAATTTTTCATGGTCCAAATTTTCAGTTAAAGCAAACATAATTAAACGGGGTTCTACAGTGAGCTTGAAACGGCGAAAATCAGCCCGCTCATTTTATATTAATTTTCGAACCACTTTCAGTTCCTGTGATGCAATTGACCAAGAAAAATTTTGGGAAAAATATTATGTCCCGTTTTTCAAAAATCAGGATTTTTCGAAAAAATTTTGCTTATTATTTTGCTTGAAATTATTCTTGAATTTATTTTGAAAATTCCAAACCATAACATAGGCAGTTCAAAAATTGTTTTGCGTTTTTGAACATTTTCCTGAGGAAATTTTGAAAAAAAATGTCGCATAGATTATTTTTATTCACGATTACCTAGAACATATCAAAAAATCACATACCGTAAGCAAATAAAATTTTTTTCGGGCCTAGTTTTTTCTACAGGTCTGCTTAAAATTGAACATCGTGTGCTGAAATCGATATCAGAAAAGAATGAAAAGTAGTTCGAACTCTTTTGCCTTATAATGAAATTATAAATTTTTGGAGCCAGCACTCTCATAAGCAAGTATCACGCATCATAAGAGGGTAGTGACCGCTAGAAGTTGTAAACTTGCTCAACTTTGGTGATTTTTATTCATAAACAGATATTTTTGTTTATACTCAATTCAATGTATTTCATATCAATTTTAACCCTAAACCCAATTTTTGAATACAATTGCTCAAATTTTTCCGCGTATGCATACCGGTATTATATATTATATACAGCTGATATATTCTCTAGAATCTCTGATGAATTTCAAATTACATCCAATCGCTTTCACAACAAGCATATTGAATCAATATTATTGATGTACAATATTTATGCAGTAATTATAAAACATTATAAATTAT
>SCLH01000590.1:334427-368688 GCA_004367855.1 Oikopleura vanhoeffeni | reverse complement strand
TGACACCGCTTTCAAATCTTCTATACCCAGTCGATTGACTATATTTATAAGTGGTTCTGATGGTAAAGCCGAGAGTAATGAATTGCCACAACTTTTTTTAGCAAATCTTCGGATTCGTTTTGGAGTTATTTCGTTTGGATTTTCGGAAATTCGACGTTTACCGTATATTGACTTGTCGGTACAATTTCGGATAGGGCGGTCCATATCTGAAAACTAGCCTGTGAAAGTTATGAGGGAAATAATACAGAATAATATTTTAATAAATAATAATAGTTTTGGTAGGAAAAAGTGGATTATTACAGAAATTGTTACCGTAACAGAAATAGTTTGATAGTTAATTTAGGCAAATGGTCGTCGATTTTAAAGCTGTGTATGTGAAAGTTAACAAAAACAGCATTAATATCTACGGCCACTTCTTAAAAATCAGGTTGTCAATTAAACGTTAAAAATAATCAATTTTAGTCTTAAATAAATATTATTGTTAAATCTTTGGTGTAAAATTTGGCCCCAAAAAATTAAGAATTTTTTAATTAAACAAAAAATTTCTGAACTGATTACTTCAAAATCAATTTTTTTTTGTTATTTATGAAAGAAAAAACGTATTTTTTACTTGAAAAATTAAATTATCGATTTTTGACGTTTTACTACCAACCTAAAGAATATTTTTACAGTTAAATAAATTCAAATGAAATTTGCCAGGCAAAACAGGTAAAATTAAGGTAAATTAGGATTGATGCAGCATCCTATATTTTTTCACACCAACAAGTCAAAGCAACTAAAACATTCGGAACTTTTTTTAACCCCCTCACACACGGAGCCATTTTGAAAAACACCTGTAGATTAGAGACCAGAAATCGTAGGTTACTTAAGTAACTCACTTTTTAGGAATTTCTTTTTGTCTGCTCCATTTTCAATTTTTGATCTGACTTTAATGAGTAACTTTTTATTTCTTCAAAAGTGATTTCGATGAATTGCGTAGGTTGGGTTTCATTTTCGGAAAACAGCTGTAGATGGAAGACCGAAAATTGCAGGTTATTTCTGAGAAAGTCACGATTTAGAAAATGTAATTCTGGATCTCCTCCATCATTAATTTTTTTTCTGACGTCTCTCATTTTCTCAGAAATGAATTGCGTAGGTTAAAGATCACTTTGTAAATGTCACTATTNAATTAAAGAGTATAAAAAGTTAGGTCTATCCTAAATCTCAAGGACTAAATAACAGTGAAGTTGCAAGCACTTTTACTTTTCCCGAAATAAGCGCTACGGTAGCGTTCCCGAATGGCGTTTTATGTGTGAGAGGGTTTAGAAAAAATTCAAAATTAAGGTTTTTCTTTGAGGAATGATCGGACCTTTCCGACTTCTCCAAGTCGCTGAAAACCTCATAAAACCACAGCCGATACAGATAATAAACTTTTGGAGGATACAGAATTTAAGAAAGGGTAATTTGAAAGGGTTGTTATTATACAATACTAATTATGTGATGGGAATAGACGTGTCAAAAAATCAGCCAATCAGCGCGAACCCACGCTTTACGTATAAGAGGAATTTTCCTGTCTCTCTATTTAAAATTCCCCCTTCTTCATTAGTCTTGTATATGACGACGGTATTTTTCGGATGAAAATAGCAAAAAATAAAAGAAAACCTTAAATATTCTCAAATAACCTAACTTAAGTATTTTTACATACACCTGAAATATCCATGCTAAAATATTTATAAATTCAGCATTATTCATAGTATGCCACATTTTGTGGAGATTCGCCTGAAAAAATAAAATTCGTCATATGAGGAATGTGCGTAGGTTCCAATTTTTATGTTTTCGTAATAAAAATTTTCACGAAAACGGGAAATTACAACCTACGCACATTACTCTTTTCGAAATGTTAATTGCGACGCATTTTTTGTTTTGACAAGAATTAAAAAAAAAATACAAAAAAACGTGAAGACGGGCATCGTCTTCGATATACTATTTTAAAACATTTTGAGGAAATTTTCATCAAAGCAACTTCTAACTCGTACTAAACGATTTTTAGGCATCAAAGGGAAAAGGGCAAAATATTTTCTCATCACAAAATACTCATTTTTTGGATTTTTGTTCATACTACATGTACAGTGTAGTAACTTTAATCATGGTGATTCCAAAAATACCAAAATTAAGGCGATATGATGTCGCTTAATTTTTGTATCGCCAATACCTGGTCCAGAAAAAGATACAGCCACCTATACAACCCCCTTAAAAAGAAGTAATTTAAGAAAAACCACCTTTAGGTAAAGCACATTAATTCTTATTTATGGCATATTGAAAAAATGCTTGTACCCCAAATGGTACGGTGCTAGTGAGTCCAATACATGCGGCAGCTATACATAACCGTTGATAATACGTATCGGGAAACGCAACGCTGGCGGTAATCAGTCCGACAATCGACGCGGTTGCAAGAAGAAGAACCATAAAAACTGGAAAAATCAATTCGATTAATTTCCACGGCAATCTGTCCATACAGCATTTTTCGTGAAGCTCATATCCGAAAATTATCAGGGATATGGCAGCGGAAACCATACTAAAAATATATACAAATGTATAATTATAATTTTCAAAACAGCAATATTGTCCTTTTTTTTCAAAAAAGCTCCAAAAAAAATAGTTTTTCAGAGCCATTAAGGGGGTGGTTCGTCGTATTTAAGGGGTTTTGATAGCACATTGTCGCACAAGTACAAATCGTTGGACCAACTTTTACCTCTCTTGATATATTTAAACAAAAATCTTGCATCCTAAAAAATAATCCAAATACGATGGCTTGTCAATCAGAAACGTGCTTACAAAGTGACGGAATTATTTTTCAAAATGTATCTCCTCCCTGAGTTTTCAAGGTTCAACAATGATTCATGTTTTAAATTAACGGACAGAACGTGAGCAGACCGCCAAGGTGAGTTTTTGGAAAATTTCTTGATTCGGTTCAGAATCAGAAAAACTGTATTTTGCTCTAGTTAACATAGGGTCAAAAACTGTTTTTGGTGATTCTGGAAGCCAAATCAAAGAATTTTCCAAAAACTCACCTTGGCGGTCTGCTCACGTTCTGTACGGTTTAATTCAAATCAATGATCATTGTTGTAACTTTGAAACTCAAGAGATACATTTTGAAAATTTGCTTTTTGTCAAATGTATCTCCTCCCTTTAAGTTTAAAGTACAACATGATTCGTATATTTGAATTAACCGTACAGAGAGTGAGCAGACCGCAAGGTGAGTTTTTGAAAAATTCTTTGATTTGGCTTCAGAATCACCAAAAACAGTATTTTGACCTATGTTAACTAGAGAAATAAAGTTTTTTGGTGATTCTGAAGCAAGTCAAAGATTTTTTAATTTAAAAACATGAATCTTGTTGAACTTGAAAACTCAGGGAGGGATACATTTTGAAAAAATAATTCCGTCACTTTTGTAAGCACGTTCTGATTGAACAAGCCACCGTTAATTTGGATTCTTTTTTAGGATGCAAGATTTTGTTAAATATATCAAAGAGAGGTAAAAGTTGGGTCAACGATTGTAGCGTTGTGCGACAATTGGCTATCGAAAATCCCTTAAAATGCGACGACCACCGCCTAAATCGACAATAAACATTTATTATGGCCGAAAAATGTAGACTATTTTTTTGCACTTCGGTCAAAATTTACTGAAAACAGGTGTTTTATCAATATTTTTTCCTTAAAACTGGCGATTTATTAAAAATTTGCCATTTTGTACTCTCATTTTATAATTTTTGGCTGGAAAATAATGAAGACCTTTTTTGCCCTAAAAAACAGGTGATTTATAGAAACTTTCCGAAAAGTTGTTGATAAATAATTTTTCATATTGTCCTTATATTTCACAATTACCGACGCTATTTATTTTTGAATTTTCGGGGTTTATTCTAAAAAAATAAAGCTAAAAATGGCGGCAAGTGTATTTCTTTAAAAGCCTCAAAATGGCAATGAGAGAGTTTGAAAATGGTACATACGCTCCTTTTGAAATTTTTGGCGATGATATAACTTTTCAAGCTTAGTGCCATTGCAGAGTCATTTTTTTAGTCCAGGTTTATTGAAGAAAATCATGAAAAACTACTGGTAAAGAACATATATCGAAAAACGACTCAGCAGAGCCACGAAGTTCGGAAATTATATTATTGCCCAAAATTTCAAAAAGATCGTATGTACTAGTATCGATCTAACCGACCATTTGGAGGTTTTTTAAAAGCAGTCCTTACATTGACCTGTATCATCTTCATATAAATAAAATAATTTTTCTACAGATTTTATATACTTTATAAAATTTGACAAAAAATTCAGAAATCGGTTGTATCACAAAATTAGATGAATTAGAAACTTACGAAAATGTTGCAGCAAAATCGAGAAAGGCAATCGGTTTTGCTCCAGCAATGTTATCATATCCCAATAAATTGACAACCGTCGTCGCAATGACCCCCATAATTAGCTAAAAATTGGCGTTAATTAATCCGCATAAATATTTCCTGCATAGGAAATCCTAGCCATTTTTTAAAAAGAAAAAATACAATACCTGAGCTAGTTTTACAGCACCCATTCTTGTCGTCACATATTGATAAGGGATTACAAAGATCATTCTTAAATATATTCTATTATTTAGGGGTGGTCGTGAAGAATTTAGTGAAAATCAAGGTTTTCAATGACCAATTGCCGGAGCAGTACAAATTGTTCGACCAAATATGACCTCCCTTTAATAAATTTGAAAAAAAAATCTTGCATTCTAAAAAAATTCGAATGTGACGGATGGCTCGTCCAATCAAAAACGAGCTTACAAAACTGACGGAATTTGTTTTTAATGTATCTCTTCTCTGGTATAACAATGATTTATAGCTCAAATTAATCTCCTCACTGGACCTAAATTTATATATTCGAAACCCACATGAATGGGTAGCTTATGAGTCCGCGCATAGCCCCTAAAAAGGTTTTGTTCAAATTGGTTCGCGCTTTTTCATAAATCGGGTTTTGATTTTCGAAAAATTGATAAATTTTAATAAAAAAATATAGATAGGTCGGATAGATATTTTTAAACGATCAAAAAATGCTTTCCTGACCATATCGAAGATCCTGCCTAGTGTCATTTTTATCTTGAGCGTCATCAATTTGATAAAGTGGCCAATCAAATCGCGGGATTCTTGAATTGAGTCGACAATCGGGTATTATGATTGGACACTGGCTCAAAGTGATGACGCTCAAGATAAAAATGACACTAGGCAGGATCTTCGATATGTAAGGAAAAAAATACCACCAATATGCCTGTATTTTTCCAAATTTTCATAAAATAATCATCTCAATAAAATTATTTCTTGACCCCGAATTATTGACGACCAGCTCCTTAAAAGGACGAACAATAATTTTCTGTGTTGAAATTTTATCAAAGTCCGAACTTTCCGGGAATTTTCACTTGTTAACATTATCGTTAATTAGCAGGTTTATAAATAAAAAAAGCTTATCAATTTAGCTATACAAGTGGGTTCACATCCTGAAATTATAGACATTGTAGAATGTCGAAATGGATACAAAAGATAACAAAAAAAAATATGCCACGTACTTAAATTTCTCCCGTAAAAACATTCGAACCGATAAGTTAATCTTGAAATATTTTTTTTAGCTTTTGAAAGAGAAAGAAGGGTCTTTCAACACGTGACAAATCCAACGGACGAATTGAGAAATTTATAATAAAGTCAAATCTTATAGATTTGCATCATTTAAGGGGGTACTGGTCGCTGGTTTTATGAGGCCTTATGGGCATTAAAAATGCTCCAAAATGAACTCAAAAAATTACGTTTGCTTTAATTTAACAACTAAAACGTCTAACAAAAAAATCGAAGCACTTTTTTTTCGAAAAATTTTTCACTTGACCTTCAAAAATTTATATTTTGAGTTTGGAGTCCTAATTTGAAAAAAACGCTCTTAGAGGAGTTTCTATTTCTTCTGTGCTGGTGTTTGCTGGAATTTGGGTGGGTTCCAAAATAAAAACTAGGAGGATATAGATTTTTGATGAGAAAAATGCTAAAAATCGGTAGTTTTCTGCAATTTCAAAAAAAACTAAAGTCATTTTTGAAAAAAATGGCTTCTAGAGGACCTAAGTTTATAAATCACACGGGGTTTGTTAAGATTTGAGCTGATTTAAAAATAAAACCTGGGAGGAGATAGATTTTGAAATTTGGTCGAGGCACACCTTGTACTGGTAACGTTTCTCAGAGTGTATCGGATAAAAAGTCATTGACTAATGCTTTTGACAAGATTAAGGGTAGATCTACAACATGGCTAATCCTAATTGTCCAATAGTTTCTATGTTAGGCTGATTTCTGACCCAGAAAAGTCAATTCCAGCGACCAGTACCCCCTTAAAGGTTTGACTGAAAAATGTTTTAGTGCTCATGCTCGTATCACTGTTTAGGTACCTAAATCACGATTTAAAGTCGGCCAATCAGCGAATATCACATTTTCTTAAAATTTAAAAATTTAAGCCAAATCGGAGCAAGTTTAGGGGTGATTTCCGATCCTGAAAATTTTGAACACTTAGCGCCATATCGAAGATAATACTTGTGCGTTATTCTCGTTTTCGGGAGTGTTAGGATTGGCTCCCTCAGCCCGCACATCCTAGATTCACAAAAACGTGGTAAAGAGATATAGATTAAGGGAAAGAGCTTATTTCCTTTTTGTTAATCAGCATGGCCGGTTTACTCTTCAAAGATAAAAATCCTAAAAAATCGAGATTTTTTGTGCACTAAGTGTTGAAAATGTTTTGCTCTCTAGCGGTAAAATAATTTATAATTTAGCCTAAGTTCATAATACCGCTTCCAGAAACATAATACATTTAGGAAGCATAATGTATAAAGGAATCTTTTCGTGCTAAAACTGGATACGACGAAATGCAAAATAATTTTCTAACTGTTTTTAAAAAATAACATTTTTTATTATTATTCTCAATTAATGATTAATTATTAATCAAACTTAAATGATAGGAGAAGAAAAAGTTGACCAAAAATGCATACTCCGCTAAAAGTTTATCACCCATATTATGATTAATTCGGTATTTATGATTATGACTGATTTGTCATAATCACTAGTACCGAATTAATCATAATATGAGTAATGAACTTTTAGCGAAGTTTACCTTTTTAGTCGATTTTTTCTCCTATCTTTAAAAGTTCGATTCTTTGACATACGAATAATAAACGTACGTGTATTCGACAATATCTTATTTTTATGAATATCGGAGAATTAGACAATATGCGAAAAATATGAATTTTGACCTTTCTAACCGACTTTACAACCGAGCTACTCTTCAAAAGATAAAATTCTAGGTCAATTTTGAGCCTCTCATGAAGTTTATCTTTCTAACTTTCTCTGTTAGTAAATACGAAATTGATAGAGTAATTTAAATACGCAAAAATGGATATTTAGGTTATTTTTAATATTTTATTTTTCTATTTTGGATAAAATGGCGTGATTGGCTAAGCTGAGAAGAAAGTGGAAAATAGTGACTCAGATTGTCCAATCTAATTAACGTATTTTGTTTCGGAAAAGATTTCATTTTTTATTATTTTTTACCCCTATTTTTAACGGTAGCAATTATAGAGAACAAAACAGATAAATTAAGAAAAATGGTGGTTGTTAAAAAGACGTTTGAAGATGAAAACAAAGAATTTTACTTTTTCAGTGGAAGTAAACTTTTAAATATTTTGATCAGAATCAACTTTGTATGGACTTATCAGAGATAATTATTTTTGTACATTAAGTGCCGACCTCAATCGTTCGAAAACCGACGTATTTTTTAGAGATACCAGGCAATTTTTTCGAAATACTCGCAAAATCGGCCTTTTTAGTGCCTAATAGTCCGAAAATGCACAATCGTCCAAAAACCGACGTATTTATTAGAGATACTAGGCAATTTTTTCGAAATACGAGCAAAATCGGCCTTTTTAGTGCGTAATAGTCCGAAAATGCCTCATCGTCCAAAAACCGGCGTATTTATTAGAGATACTACTCAATTTTTTCGAAATACTCGCAAAATCGGCCTTATTAATAAAAAATAGTCCGAAAATGCTGAATCGTCCCAAATTGTCGTTAAAGATATATATTATATCATATAATTTATCATATAAAAATAAGAGGGGTCAACAAATTTCAGACAATTAGGATTTCAAAAAGCACAATCGGGAATTATTTAAAAAAAATTGCGTGGTATTTTTGAAAAATGCGTCGGTATTCCTGACAATTGCGCACTTTCGGACGATTCAGTTCGGACCATTGCCCCTCCCCCGTAGCTGCCTATTCTCAGCTTTAAATGTTTTTTAAATTAGATGATTAATGAAAGATTATTCACAGTTCGTAAGATGAGAAAGCTTTTATTCACGATTTTTTAATTGTTTTTTTACCCCTTGTCTTTTAGTTAAATGTGGTTAAATTTAAATTTTCTCTGGTTTTATTTGCCGATTCATGTATAGAAATAAAGTTACTTCTTAAAATATAAACCATGTTTTGACAGTTGACAAAATTTATAGATCGTTTTTGCCTATTGATCCAATGAAATATAAATAATTATGTTTTCGGAAGTGTTTAAACGGCAAAACCGCCGAAATTGGGCAAAACCTACGCATTTTCTGAATTCCTCATAAAAAAACAATTATTTCAAAAACAAAATTTCTTTTCATTTTCAGACTCGTTAAAAAGAGAAAAAAAAATGAAAAAATGTGACTCATAAATTATGCACATATAATTATTATCGTGTATATTTTTACTAAACCGCGAGCTGAAATTTACTATTTTTGGCTACGATCGAGGAATAAATTACTGACCGAGCCTACGGGTTAATATTTTACCGATGAAACCTTACGTTCCCCCTCCTTACGGGTTAAAGACAACATTATTTTATTTTTCAAAAGGGCCTGTTCAAAAATCCGCTTTGTTTTGGATGGTTAACTGCATACGTGACCTTATATTAAAAAGACAAAAAAACTGAGATCATATTTTTACAAAATTAAAACACTTGGGAATAATGGCTTTGTATCGTTAGAAAAATAGTTTTTTAAAAGTTTACTTTATATTTCAAAATGACTAGAGAATGTGCTAAAAAGAGAAAACGGATTTTAACTCCCTAAGTGGCATTTGACCAATATGTAGCCACTTATAAACAATTCAAAATAATCCATAAATGAAGATGATTAAATAGAAATCGAAACGTTAAAAAAATATAATTTATATCGAAATTTCTTAGTACACAATGTCTCAAGCGAAAAATTCAAAATAAAGGGTCACTGGAATTCAAGTTCAATAAAGTTTTATGTTTTCGGTAACATGTTAAAATTGATTTCGATGAGCAGTTGAATAAATATTTGATCTTTATGACGCGATAAAGTTATTGGTTGTTTAAACGCCTGAAGGCAAACCCTGGATGTTTAATATGTATGTTTTATTACACAAATTGAATGACATGTTTTTGTTTGACCCTGTTTAGGCTGTCGACTATGTCGAAAAACCATTTCGGAATGATTTCATGCAAACAATTCGAAACAAATTATTTTTGCAAATTTTTCCCATTTTTTTCAAAAACGATTTTTAACCACGAGACAAATTTCGTCATCAGGTGATTATTTTTTATTAGATAATAATATTAGATTTGAGATTTTTTCCCAAACCTTTAAGAAATGACTGATGAGTAACGAATAACACGGTGTTTTACGTTCAATGAAATACGGAATTTTTGTTTGGTATCCCAGAATACTTATTTTGTAAGTATAATTATATTTATCATATAAAAATGTAAAACATAATTCGTTTAGCATAGAGATTTATTGCTAAATATAATTCAATTTCGCTTATAATATTGTAAGAAAATGCTGTTGAATGTCACAGAATTTTTTTTTGGAAATATAATTATATCAAATATATTTAGCTTAAAAATCCCAAAACAATAATCGGTTGAGAACATCGTTTTAACATTAACATGATAAATATAATATGCTGCATATTACATTGTATATTGAAATATTTTTGTTAAATCGATGTCCTCCACAAATGATTTTTTAGAATTTTTATATTCCATGCTTTGTCATAACTGGCCCTCAAAATGGGTTCATCTCAAAACTCTATCGTTGTGAAAGAAGCGTACATCCGTGTTGACTTTTAACTCAGTGAGTTGACAAAATGTGTCAACTCACGTAGATAGCAAATGTCGACCAGTTTTTTATTATTCCATTTGGATTTAAATTTAATAAATATTTCGTGTCTTGGAAAATAAACATGTGTCACCTTATATTTTGTCTGGCATTTAATAATAATTAATTTATGTGGTTTCTTGACATATTAATTGAATTTTGTCTAGCGCTGCATTGTCCTATTTATTTTATCATTCTCAAATAGTAAAGATTAACTGACAGAAATTGTGAATTCCTTGAAAATGAAGAATTTGAAAAAATATTTTTATCTACAAAAAATTCTGTCTGAAATAGTAAGATTTTATTGTATCATTTGTTTTGAACGCACTCTCAGACAGAATTCGAAATATCATCCGGATTTGAAGCACGGGTACGGGAAAACGTTTACCCTAAAACTCCCCTTTTTCCGAGCAAACTTTTCTGGACTTGTTTTCAAAAAATGCTGTCATTTTTTAAAAATGTTACATAACTCTCCGCTTTACAAAACACGAAAGTTCCACCGTGTGACTTTTGTACGTCTTCGACCAACATGTCAAAAAATCATACTAAATTTTATTGTGATTTCTTGACATGTTGCTCGAAAACGTCCGAATCACGCATGAACTTTATTTTTGCGATTTTATTCGAAAATACCATTTCTTAACTTTTAAATCAAAGCTCGAATTTTTTTTTTAATCTACAGAATGTGAGCTTCGATGACTAAATTTCATTACACACCTCTTTTTCCAGTACTGATAGTCTGAGAAAACCATTATTTCGGGAATCACGAAGAGAAACATGAGCTTTGAATCTAAGTAGCCCTACTTGTATAAAAAAAAATTGACTTTCGATGAATATTTGAGCTAGAATTTTTTTAACCATTTTTTGAAAATTAAATTACATTTTTATAGAACTTTTTCCTAAAACATTTTCCTATAAAAAAGTTTTTCTACAAATATTTTTCCTAGTTTTCGTAAAAAAATGTTTGATAAAAAAATTTCACTATTTGTTCCTGGAATTTTTTTTAGTTTTACATAAACATTATTCCTAAAAAAAAATTCCTAATTTTTTTTTGTAAACGAAATAATCTACCTGTTTTTTGCTACAAATAATGTGGGCTTTTTTGTCTAAAATAACCCTTAAGGNCCTTAAGGTTTTGAAATTATTTCATGAGTTAATATTTGAAACGTCCCGCTGTTTTTGGGGTAATCTACGGAAATATATTTATATACTCCAACTAAACCACGAGATTTCTAACTACAACTTCTAAAGATTTCTGATTGACTGAATAGTTCTCCTGTTTTTGATTATTCAGAATGGTAGGTGTTGCGGAAATAATTATTTAATAATCTAAATAATGGGCCGAGACGATGAATACGATTATCTTTTCAAAGTTGTTCTGATTGGCGATTCTGGAGTGGGAAAATCAAATTTACTTTCTAGATTTACCAGAAATGAATTTAACCTTGAATCAAAATCTACGATTGGCGTAGAGTTTGCAACGCGGAGTATAGAGGTATTATTTTCTCGGAAATTTTATTAATAATTCTAATTTTTTATATAATCGGTCAAAAATTAAAAAAAAAATGTTCCAAAAAATTCCTGCGATTTTCTTTAATTTTATTAAAAAACCGCCGCCCAAAATAACTCCAGCCTTTTTATGTGCGAAAAAGGCAATCGATTAAAATTTATAGTTCGGTTCATAAAACCAATTCAATGTCGATGACTTTATTTTTTTTGGAAAATTGAAATTTAATTTTTTAGAAATAATCTCATCTGAGGGAAATTTTTTTCAGTCTGGCGTTTTTCTGTTTATGTCAGTTTGTGTGCGACCTAATAATTCCGATTTTAAGTTGAGCTACAAGTGAGTAATGCGTAGGTGTTAATTTAACTGCGGAGGTAATGATGACGTATTTCATGTTTTGAAGCGAATTTCCCAAATTAAGAAAAAAAGTTTTCTTGTGACGGGCATCAATCGAAATATGAATCATTCTTGAGGAGTAACCACTATATTCCACATTTCGAGTCTTCATAAGTATAACTATAATTATACTAGTCAATTATAAATATTAATATATAATATATAGGAAAAATATTTCAAAAATGTATTTCACAGGTAGAAGGAAAAACAATAAAAGCACAAATTTGGGACACTGCTGGCCAGGAAAGATATCGGGCGATAACTGCAGCTTATTATCGTGGAGCAGTTGGAGCATTACTAGTTTATGACATTGCTAAACATACCACGTGAGAAACCCTTTTACTTATGTGCGAAATAATATATGTAAAATATGATATGTAACATATCATATGTTTAATTAACTACCTGGCGCATTTTGTGAAATTTATGATAAAAAGCCCAAATGACGGCAAAGTAGAGAGATGGATTTACAATGATCATTCTTAATATAATTCTATTATTTAGGGTGGTCGTGAGAATTTAGTGCAAAAAATCAAGGTTTTCAATGACGCAAGTTCGCCGGAGCATACAAATTGTTGCGAACCAATATGCCTCTTTAGATAAATTTGGAAAAAAAAATCATTTGCATTCTATAAGAAAATTCGAATGTGACTGGATGGCTTCGTCCAATCTAAAAACGAGCTACACATAAACTCGACTGGAATTTTTTTTTTAAATGTTATCTCTTCTCTGGATATACCAAGGATTTATAGCTCAAATTAATCTCCTCACTGGAGCCTAAATTTATATATTCGAATACCTCACAATGATGGTAGTCTTATAAGAGTCGCGCACTAGCCCCTAGAAAGGTTTTGTTCAAAATTGGTTCGCCGCTTTTTCATAAATCGGGTTTTGATTTTCGAAAAATTGATAAATTTTTAATAAAAATAATATAATAGGTCGGATAGATATTTTTAAACCGATATCAAAAAAGATGTCTTTCCTGTACCATATAGAAGATCTGCCTACGTGTCTATTTATCTTGAGCGTCATCATATTTGATAAAGTGGCCAAGTCAAATCGCGGATCTTGAATGTAGTTCGACAATTCGGGTATTATGACTTGGACAACTGGCTCAACAGTGATGACGCTTCTTGACATAAAAATGACACTAGGCTAGTGATCTCGATAATGTAATGCGTAAAAAATACCCTACCATATATGCCTGTATTTTCCAATTTTCATAAATACATCTATCTCCCCAATAATAATTATTTCTTGACCCCTGAATTATTGACGACCAGCTCGTTAAAAGGACGAACAATAATTTTTCTGTGTTGAATATTTTATCAAAGTCCCGATACTTTCCGGGAATTTTTCATCTTGTTAACACATTATCGTTAATTAGCGGTTTATAAATAAAAAAAGCTTATCAATTTAGCTATACAACAGTGGGTTACATCCTGATAATTATAGACATGTAGAATGTCGAAATGGATATCAAAGTATATACAAAAAAAAATATGCCACGTAGCTTAATATTTCTCCCGTAAACATTCGAACCGAAATATTAATCCTTGAAATATTTTTAGCTTTGAAAGATGAAAGAAGGGTCCTTTCAACTACGTGGACAATCATTACGGACGATTGAGAAATTTAATTATAAGTCAATCTTAATAGATTGTGCATTCATTCTAAGGGGGTACTGGTCGCTGGTTTATGATGAGGCCTTATTGGTGCACTTAAAAAAGCTTCCAATAATGGAATCTCAAAAAATCTACGTTGCTTTAATTTAACATACTAAAAACGTCTAAACAAAAATAATTCGAAGCACTTTTTTTCGAAAAATTTTTCACTTGACCTCAAAAATTTAATATTTTGAGTTTGGGTGCCAATTTGAAAAAAACAGCTCTTAGCGAGGAGTTTTCCTATTTCTTGTGCTGGTGTTTGCTGGAAATTTGGTGGGTTCCCAAACATAAAAACTAGGAGGATATAGATTTTTGATGAGACAAAATGCTAAAAATCGGATGTTTTCTGCAATTTTCAAATAAAACTAAAGTCATCTTGAAAAGAATGGCTTTCTAGAGGACCTAAAGTTATAAATCAACACGGGGTTTGTTAAGATTTGAGCTGATTAAAAATAAACCATGGAGGAGATATGATTTTGAAATTGTCGAGGCACACCTGTACTGGTAACGTTTCTCAGAGTGTATCGGATAAAAAGTCATTTGACTATGCTTTTGACAAGATTTGAGGGTAGATCTACAACATGGCTAATCCTAAATTGTCCAATAGTTTTCTATGTTCATGGCTGCATTTCTCTGACCCAGAAAAGTCAATTCCCAGCGACTCAGTACCCCCTAAAGGTTTGACTTGAAAAATGTTTTTAGTGCTCATGCTCGCTAATCACTTGTTTAGTACCTAAATCACGATTTACAAGTCTGGCCAATCATGCGAATATACCATTTTCTTAAATTAAAAAATTATAAGCCAAAATCGGAGCAAGTTTAGGGTGATTTTCCGATCCTGACAATTTTGAACCACTTAGCGCCATATCGAAGTCAATCTACTTGTGGCGTATTCTCGTTTTCGAGATTCCCTATCCCACTAGGCAGAATGGAAAATTGAGATAAGACATTTCTGATATGGCCAACAGATCGAAGAAGAAAATGATACGTCTGCACTTCTAAAGTTTATATCCTTTAACACCTTTTTGTGAATCTAGGATGTGCGGGCTGAAAAGCGGCCTCATGAGTGGCTAGGAGGGTCTTAGGAGTGTTAGGATTGGCTCCCTCACCCGCACAATCCAGATTCACAAAAAGGTGGTAAAGAGATATAGTTTAAGGAAAGAGCTTATTTCCTTTTTGTTAATCAGCATGGCCGGTTTACTCTTCAAAGATAAAAATCCTAAAAAAATGAGATTTTTTGTGCACTAAGTGTTGAAAATGTTTTGCTCTCTCTAGCGGTAATAATATATATAATTTAGCCTAAGTTCATAATACCCGCTTCCAGAAACATAATACATTTAGGAAGCATAATGTATAAGAGAATCTTTTCGTGCTAAAACTGGATACGACGAAATGCAAAATAATTTTCTAACTGTTTTTTAAAAAATAACATTTTTTATTATTATTCTCAATTAATGATTAATTATTAATCAAACTAATATGATAGGAGAAGAAAAATTGACCAAAAATGCATACTCCGCTAAAAGTTTATCACCCATATTATGATTAATTCGGTATTTATGATTATGACTGATTTGTCATAATCACTAGTAACCGAATTAATCATAATATGAGTGAATGACTTTTAAGCGAAGTTACCTTTTTAGTCGATTTTTTTTCTCCTATTTAAAGTTCGATTCTTTGACATACGAAATAATAAACGTACGTGTATTCGACAATATCTTATTTTTATGAATATCGGAGAATTAGACAATATGCGAAAAATCATGAATTTTGACCTTTCTAACCGACTTTACAACCGAGCTACTCTTAAAGATAAAATTCTAGGTCAATTTTGAGCCTCTCATGAAGTTTATCTTTCTAACTTTCTCTGTTAGTAAATCGAAATTGATAGAGTAATTTAAATACGCAAAAATGGATATTTAGGTTATTTTTAATATTTTATTTTTCTATTTTGGATAAAATGGCGTGATTGGCTAAGCTGAGAGAAAGTGGAAAATAGTGACTCAGATTGTCCAATCTAATAACGTATTTTGTTTTCGGAAAAGATTACATTTTATTATTTTTTACCCCTATTTTTAACGGTTAGCAATTATAGAGAAAAAACAGATAAATTAAGAAAAATGGTGTTGTTAAAAAGACGTTTTGAAAGATGAAAAAGCAAAGAATTTTACTTTTTCAGTGGAAAGTAAACTTTTAAATATTTTGATCAAGAATCAACTTTGTTTGGACTTATCAGAGATAATTATTTTTGTACATTGAAGTGGCCGACTCAATCGTTCGAAAAACGCGACGTAATTTTTTAGAGATAGCGCAGGCAATTTTTCGAAATACTCGCAAATCGGCCTTTTTAGTGCCTAATAGTCGAAACAAATGCACAATCGTCCAAAAACGGACGTATTTATTAGAGATACTAGGCATATTTTTTCGAAATACGCGCAAAATCGGCCTTTTTAGTGCGGTAATAGTCCGAAAATGCCTCACATCGTCCAAAAACCGGCGTATTTATTAGAGAATCTACTTCAATTTTTTCGAAATACTCGCAAAATCGGCCTTTTTAATAAAAAATAGTCCGAAAATGCTGAATCGTCCCAAAATTGTCGTTAAAGATATAAATTATATACCATATAATTTTAATCTTATAGATAAATTCTATTAGATATGATATAAAAATAAGAGGGGTCAACAATTTCAGACAATTAGGATTTCAAAAAAGCACAACCAAATTCAGGAGGAATATCTATTTAAAAAAAAAATTGGTGTGGTAATTTTTGAAAAATTGACAAGATCAGCAGATATTCCTGACAATTGCGCACTTTCGGACGATTCAGTTCGGGACCATTGCGCCCTCCCCCGTAGCTGCCTATTCTCAGCTAAAAATGTTTTTAATTAGATGATAATGAAAGATTATTCCAGTTTCGAAGATGAGAAAGCTTTTATTCACGATTTTTTGAATTGTTTTTTTACCCCTTGTCTTTTAGTTAAATGTGGTTAAATTAAATTTCTCTGGTTTATTTGCCGAATTCATGTATAGAAATAAAGTTACTTCTTAAAATATAAACGATTTTTGAGAGTTGAACAAAATTTATAGAATCGTTTTTGCCTATTTGATCCAATGAAATATAAATAATTATGTTTCGGAAGTGTTTAATACGGCAAAACCGCCGAAATTGGGCAAAACCTACGCATTTCCTGAATTCCTATAAAAAAAACAAATTACTTTTCAAAAACAAAATTTCTTTTCATTTTCAGACTCGTTAAAAAGAGAAAAAAAATGAAAAATGTACTCATAAATTATGCACATATAATTATATCGTGTATATTTACTAAACCGCGAGCTGAAATTTACTATTTTTGGCTACGATCGAGGAATAAATTACTGGACCGAGCCTACGGTTAATTTTTACCGATGAAACCTTACGTTCCCCTCCTTACGGGTAAAGACAACATTATTTGTATTTTTTCAAAAGGGCCTGTTCAAAAATCCGCTTTGTTTTGGATGGTTAAACTGCATACGGTGACCTAATAAAAAGACAAAAAAAACTGAGATCATATTTTTTTACAAAATTAAAAACACTTGGGAATAAGGCTTTGTATCGTTAGAAAAATACGTTTTTTAAAAAGTTTAACTTTATCTTTCAAACTGACTAGAGAATGTGGTAAAAGAGAAAACGGATTTTACTCCTAAGGCATTGCTTGACCTAGTGGCTAGCCACTTATACAACAATCAAATAATACTAAAGATAATCCATAAATGAAGATGATTTAAATAAAATCCGAAACGTTAAAAAAATATAATTTATATGAAATTTTCTTAGTACACATGTCTCAAGCGAAAAATTCAACAATAAAGGGTCACTGGAATTGCAGTTCAAATAAAGTTTTAATAGTTTTCGGTAACCTGTTAAATTGATTTCGATGAGGCAGTTTGAAATAATATTTGATCTTTAGACGCGATTAAAGTGTATTGGTTGTTAAACGCCTGAAGGCAAAACCCGGATGTTTAATAGTATGTTTATTACCAAATTGAATGACATGTTTTTGTTGCCCTGTTTCGGCTGTCGACTAAGTCGAAACAACCATTTTCCGGAATGAATTTCAATGCAAACAATTCGAAACAATTAATTTTGCAAATTTTTGCCTCATTTTTTTCAAAAAACGATTTTACACGCACGAGACAATTTCGTATCAGGTGATTATTTTTTATAATTAATAATAATATTAGATTTGAGATTTTTTTCCCAAACCTTTAAGAAATGACTGATGAGTAATCGAGATACACGGTTGTTACGGTTCTATAAATACGGAATTTTTTGTTTGGTATCCCAGAATACTTATTTTGTAAGTATAAATGTATATTATCATATAAAAATGTAAAAATAATTCGTTAGCATGAGATTATGCTTAAATATAATTTCAATTTCGCCTCATAAATTATGTAAAGAAAATGCTGTTGAATGTCACAGAATTTTTTTTGAAATATAATTAATATCAAATATATTTAGCTTAAAATCCCAAAAACAATATCGGTGAGAACATCGTTTTAAACATGTAATTTGGTGCTGCAGGTTTTAGCACTTTTAGATACTTTATAATATTAAATCCTTGATTAAATTACAATGATTCCTGGCATTATTTCCCAAATTAGAATTAATTTTCAGAAGAATATTTTTTTTTACCGCTTAATTTTTCCATGACCTTTTTGGTCGATACTAGCCCGAAAACGATGGTTCATCTGACATTAAAATTAATCGTTGTGAAGAACTGTCTACATCCGATGTCTGACATTTTAACTTGAGTTTAAGCAAAATGTATATTATCAACTCTACGTAGATAGGTTAAAATGTTGCGTAACCAGCTTTTTGATCAAGTGAAATTCACTATTTGGTGACTTTTATCAACCTTATTTATTTATCGTTCTAAGTCATTTTCGATTCTGGTGAACAAATCAAACTCATTGGAAGTACATATACTAGGAAAAACCTCGACTTGCTAAGGTAGATGCAAAATAAATCCTTAACATGATTCAAAAATTCAAGAGGCATATTCAATAATTAGTCCACTTCCGTCTCTTGATTTCAGACGCTTTATGGTTAAGATAGATTTAAAAAACTATCCTAGTGCTCACACAGGTGTGTGTGTACATGATTGATTCTAACGGGTAGTCTAAACTTTCACTAAATGTAGCTGATGAAGTACGAACCCACCCCTTAAATGATTAAGCTGTTTTGAATTATTTTTGTATATGTCTCACGATTTTGTACTTTATTCCGCATACTGGTCAATGGTCAAATCCAACTCTATGTTGGAAGGTATTTGACTTACTGTTGCAATTTGTTCTACTACTAGTAGAATGTACCAGTTTATACAGATTAAATAAATTGTTCTGAAACAGTATATATTGTCTGGCATAATTAATTTTGTCTTGAAAAATTGATTGAGGCTGATTGTCCCTTTAATTATGTAAAGATTAACTGATTTGATTCTTAATAAATTGAATATTATCTACAAAAAATTCTGTCTGAAATAGTAAGCATTTTATTGTATCATGTTGTTTTGAACGCACTCTCAGAGCAGAATCGAAATATCATCCGGATTTGAAGCTACGGGAAAAACGTTTACCAACAATAAACTCCCGATTTTTCCGAGCAAACTTTTCTGACTTGTTTTTCAAAAAATGCTGTATTTTTGAAAAAATGTTACATAACTACTCCGCTTATACAAAACACGAAAGTTCCACCGTGTGACTTTTGTACGTCTTCGATCGCAACATGTCAAAAAACTCATACTAAATTTTATTCTGATTTCTGACATGTTGCTCAAACGTCCGAATACCGCATGAAACTTTATTTTTTGCGATTTATTCGAAATACGCATTTCTTAACTTTTAAATTCAAAGTCGATTTTTTTTTAATCTTACAGAATGTGCAGCTTCGAATGACTAAATTTCATTACCCCTCTTTTCCAAGTATCTGATAAGTCTGAGAAACCATTATTCGGGAATCACGAAGAGAAACATGAGCTTTGAAATCTAAGAAGCCTCTTGTATAAAAAATTGATTTTCGATGAATATTTTGAGCTAGAAATTTTTTTAACCATTTTTGAAAAATTAAATTACATTTTTATAGAACTTTTTCCTAAACATTTTCTACTAAACAAAGTTTTTCTACAATATATTTTCCTAGTTTTCGTAAAAAATGTTTGATAAAAAATTTCACTAATTTGTTCCTCGAATTTTTTTAGTTTTACATAAACATTATTCCTAAAAAAAATTCCCTAATTTTTTTTTTTAGTAACGAAATAATCTACCGTATTTGCTAACAATAAGTGGGCTTTTTTGTCTAAACATAATCCTTAAGGGAGTAACCCTACGCGGGTTTTATTCGGCTCTCAGACATGGTAGAAGCTAATTTTTATCGCATTCTTCATTTTTTTAGTCGAGTTCAATCCTAAAAAATTAAAAAAAAAAAATTTTCGATGTAAAAAATTTCCAAAAATTTCTTAATTTTTTCTGAAGTATAAATTTCCTTTATTGTTGTAACTTTCAAAGTTAAAATCCGTTGACGCTGAATTTTTGTTGCATTGAGTTCACTTTGGATTTTAATCTAAAAAAAAGAAATAAAAAATTTTTAATTTTCGAAAAAAAAAAAATTCTGAATTTCTTAGATTGGATAAAATTCATCCTCAATTTTGTTTCGGTTTCATTCCAAAAAATTAAAAAAATAAAAATTCCGATGTAAAAAAAATTTCCTATTTACTTCTAAATTGACTTCGTTCATTTTCAGCTTATTTGACCAGGAATTACGTGTTTTAATGAAGGAAAAGACACCGAGACCCTACATTTCATGTGTGAAATTAACTGGCTGGTTTATTAAAAATATGAATTTTTGAAACTATAAAAATTATATCTACTTCCAAAGAAAATATTTTATCTGTATTTTTTGCCAGGAAGCAAACTTTGAACTGCGCAAAAACCATAAACTACAAACAGATAGCAAAATACTGAAGGCGCATAAAAATCACGAGCTCCCAATTTTAAGAAAGTGCTTTTTTTCCCGCGAAAAAATTTGCTTACTACTGTGCTCCAAATGAAATTGAACTAGCGCTCAGAGTAACCAAAAACAGCCATTTTGGAGGACTTTTATGAGTGATTTGTAGGCAAATTAAAGGAAAAAAAAATATATCTGAGCGCATAACTTTTTTTAACTAACAATTGAGGTATGCTCACAAAAAATCAGAAATTATGTTAATACATTCGCTAAATGAATTGAACAGATAAAAGTCGAAAAATGACTTTTTGGACGCGGAAAAATACCGGTACGAAATATACAAAAAACTTATTTGTCACTTTTTTCGAAAAATTCAGACAAAATATCTTCTGGGTCTTAGAACATGAAACTCAAGCAAGTTTTAATTCAGCTCAGAACAAACGTTTGAAAATCACTAAATGGCGTGGGGTAACCTACCCTTAAGGGTTTTGAAATTATTTCATGAGTTAATAATTTGAAAACGTCCCGCTGTTTTTGGGATAATTTACGGATATTTTATATACTCAACTAAACCACGAGATTTCTAACTACAACTTCTAAAGATTTCTGATTGACTGAAAGTTCCCTGTTTTTGATTATTCAAAGAATGGTAGGTGTTTGCGGAAATAATTATTTAATAATCTAAATAATGGGCCGAGACGATGAATTACGATTATCTTTTCAAAAGTTGTGGTCTGATTTGGCGATTCTTGAGTGGGAAAATCAAATTTACTTTCTAGATTTCCAGAATGAAATTTAACTTGAAATCAAAATCTACGATTGGCGTAGAGTTGCAACGCCGATATAGAGGTATTATTTCTCGGAAATTTTATTAATAATTCTAATTTTTTATATAAATCGGTCAAACAATAAAAAAAAATGTTCCAAAAAAATTCCTGCGATTTTTTTAATTTTATTAAAAAACCGCGCCCAAAATAACTCCAGCCCTTTTATGTGCGAAAAAGGCAATCGATTAAAATTTTAATAGTTTCGGTTCAATAATACCAATTCCATGTCGATGACTTATATTTTTTTATTGGAAATTGAAAGTTTAATTTTTGAGAAATAATTCTCATCTGAGGAAATTTTTTTTCAGTCCTGGGCTTTTTTTGTATGTCAGTTTGGTGTGCGACACAAATATCCGATCTTTAAGTTGAGCCACTAATGAGTAATTGGTAGTGTTAATTAAACTGCG
Organism: Oikopleura vanhoeffeni; assembly: GCA_004367855.1. Classification (NCBI taxonomy): domain Eukaryota; kingdom Metazoa; phylum Chordata; class Appendicularia; order Copelata; family Oikopleuridae; genus Oikopleura; species Oikopleura vanhoeffeni. The sequence continues at coordinate 346,706 of SCLH01000590.1, read as the reverse complement.
GAGTAAATGATGAAGTATTTCATGTTTGAAGCGAATTCCCCAAATTAATGAAAAAAAGTTTCTTGTGACGGGCAATCAATCGAAATAATGAATCATTTCGAGGAGTAACACTATAATTCCACATTTCGAGGTCTTCATAAGTATAACTATAATTAACTAGTCAATTAATATAATATAATATATTATAAATATATATAGGAAAACTATTTCAAAAAATGTTTCACAGGAGAGAAAAACAATAAAAGCACAAATTTGGGACACTGCGGCCAGGAAAATTCGGCGATAACTGCAGCTTATTATCGTGGAGGCAGTTGGACGCATTACTAGTTTTAGACATTTGCTAAACATACACGGAGAAACCTTTTTACTTATATGCGAAATAATATAGTGTAAATATGATATGTAACATATCATAAATTAAATTAACTACCTGGCGCATTTTGTGAAATTTATGGATAACAAGCCCAAATATGACAGGCTTTGCACTTAAATGAATCCACGAATGCTCTCCTGGTGGTATACCGATTTCAAGAAAATGGCTGGGTGAAACTTGAGAATTTTTTTTCTGGACAGACTAAAGAATTGAATCATTTGGCCCATTCTTATGCGGGGCTCTCATCAATGTGGGTCAACTTCCGTAACCGGAAAAAACTGGTTTAAATCCTTAAATTGTCGTNACTAAAGAATGATCATGGGCCCATTCTTAGCGGGGTCTCATCATGTGGGTCACTTCCGGTATACCGGAAAAAACTGGTTAAATCTTAAATTGTCGGTTTCTCGGTCACTGATTATGCTATGAGTATGATTTTTTTACCATTCGGCTTCAAATTTTAAGAGCATTTTTTTTCGGGTTCAAATTTTGTAATATGACCCCAAAAGTTCAAATTTGAAAAATGACTCCCATGGAGTCATATTACATTGCATATGAAAGGAAATTTCATAACGATTCCAAAAATATAGACGAAAAAAATTTTTGATGTAATATGACCCTAAGATCAACAAAACTAGTTTCGACGGATTTTCTACAGTGAGAAAAAAAAATTTTACAAATTTTTTTTTGCGAACGTTTCAAGCAATTTTAAAATGACTCCTAATGCTATTTTGAGCAATTTAACCATACTTTTTAATCCTGTATAGTTACTTTTGTAAGATACGTTCTATTGGTTTAAAATTTAATTTTCGTGGGAAAGTACTTTTTAATTAATAGAACGCGTCCTACTAAAATTACCCTAATTTAGCTTTTTACGTATGAATCCTCCGGTTGAAGAAATCACCATAGACAATTTGAAATAAGAAATTTCAAAAGTCAAAAATGGGTTCCGATTGTATTGGTACACCTTGCAGCAGGCTTGTATAAAGGATGGGGTTTGNAATACGATTATCTTTTCAAAGTTGTCTGATTGGCGATTCTGAGTGGGAAAATCAAATTTACTTTCTAGATTTCCAGAAATGAATTAATAACTTGAATCAAAATCTACGATTGGCGTAGAGTTGCAACGCGGAGTATAGAGGTATTATTTTCTCGGAAATTTTATTAATAATTCTAATTTTTTATATAATATCGGTCAAAAATAAAAAAAAAATGTTCCAAAAAATTCCTGCGATTTTCTTTAATTTTATTAAAAAACCGCCGCCAAAATAACTCCAGCCTTTTTATGTGCGAAAAAAGGCAATCGATTAAAATTTATAGTTTCGGTTCATAAACCAATTCAATGTCGATGACTTATTTTTTTGGAAAATTGAAATTTAATTTTTAGAAATAATCTCATCTGAGGGATTTTTTTTCAGTCCTGGGCGTTTTTTGTTTATGTCAGTTGTGTGTGCGACAAATAATTCGCGTTTTAAGTTGAGCCACAATGAGTAATGCGTAGGTGTTAATTTAACTGCGGAGGTAATGATGACGTATTTCATGTTTGAAGCGAATTCCCAAATTAATGAAAAAAAGTTTCTTGTGACGGGCATCAATCGAAATATGAATCATTTGAGGAGTAACCACTATATTCCACATTTCGAGTCTTCATAAGTTATAACTAATAATTAACTAGTAATATAATATTAATATATATATATATAAATATAGGAAAATATTTCAAAAAATGTATTCACAGGTAGAAGGAAAACAATAAAAGCACAAATTTGGGACACTGCGGCCAGGAAAATATCGGCGATAACTGCAGCTTATTATCGTGGAGCAGTTGGAGCATTACTAGTTTATGACATTTGCTAACATACCACGGAGAAACCCTTTTTACTTATTGCGAAATAATATAGTGTAAAATATGAATGTAACATATATATGTTAAATTAACTACCTGGCGCATTTTGTGAAATTTAGGATAAAAGCCAAAATGAGGCTTTGCACTTTAATGAATCCACGAATGCTCTGCCTGGTGGTACCGATTTCAAAAAATGGCTGGTGAAACTGAGAATTTTTTTCTGGACAGACTAAAGAATGATCATTTGGCCCATTCTTAGCGGGGTCTCATCATGTGGGTCCACTTCGGTATACCGGAAAAAACTGGTTTAAATCTTAAATTGTCGTTTCTCGGTCACTGATTAGCTATAGTATGGATTTTTTACCATTCGGCTTCAAATTTTAAGAGCATTTTTTCGGGTTCAAATTTTGTAATATGACCCAAAAGTTCAAATTTGAAAAATGTGGGTCATATTACATTGCATATAAAGGAAATTTCATAACGATTCAAAAATATAGACGAAAAAAATTTTTGATGTAATATGACCCACAAGATCACAAAAACTAGTTTCGACGGATTTTCTACTATGAGAAAAAAAAAATTTACAAATTTTTTTGCGAACGTTTCAAGCAATTTTAAAATGACTCCAAAGCTATTTTGAGCAATTTAACCATACTTTTTAATCTGTATAGTACTTTTTGTAAGATAACGTTCTATGGTTTAAAATTTAATTTTCGTGGAAACGTACTTTTTAATTAATAGGACGCGTCCTAAAATACCCTAATTTAGCTTTTACGTATGATCCCGGTTGAAGAAATCACCATAGACAATTTGAAATAAGAAATTTCAAAAGTCAAAAATGGGTTCCGATTGTATTGGTACACCTTGCAGCAGGCTTGTATAAAGGATGGGGTTTGCTTGGGTTTTCCATCCCTTTTTTGCTTAAGCAAAAGATAGGGAAAAAATTGGGATGGGGATAGAAAATCCGGTCGGGGATGCATCCCTCTACAAGCCTGCCTTGCAGAAAACAAATTATAGGTGATTTTTTAGCTCGCGGGGAGAACCCTTCGCTTTCGGTTCGGGTTATTGAATTTGTTACTAGCATTTTTTTTGAAAAACATATTAAAACAAAACCATCGTCTTAAAATGACCAGAAAAAAATCTATATGAGATGTACTGATAAAATCGGTAGCCATTTTGACTTTTGAAATTTCTTATCTCAAATCGCCATGAGAATTTTCTTCCCAAAATAAACAACCATGATTCTGAATATATATGCGACACGAAATTTAAAATCGATTAATTTTTATTAAAAATTCACTTAGGTACGAAAATGTTGAAAGATGGTTAAAAGAACTTCGAGATCATGCAGATAATAATATCGTTATAATGTCTGTCGGAAATAAATCAGATCTGAGACATTTGAGGGCAGTACCGACAGAAGAAGCACGATCTTATGCAGGTAAAAATCTTCACAACAACATATTAAAATAACTTTTTTTCTGGGTGTTAATAGATTTTTGGGTCAAGGGTAAAATGTAAAAAAGGTAAAATGTAAAACGCTGAAATTGGGCATTATAATTCTCAACAAAATCACAGTAATTTTAGAAAAATATGGGTAACATCTGATAGAGAATTTCATTTTAGCTGCGGTGTCAGCTAATTTTATATGCATTTGGATTAATTGCATATCTAATTTTGCACTTTATTTTTTTTTATCATTTCACTTTTTTACTTTTAACCATTTACCCTAGATTTTTTACTATTTTACGAAATACATTTTTTTTAAATTGCATAAATTTGTTTTTTTAAAATATGAAATTGTATAGAAAAAACTTCCATTTTGAGTGATTTTCATTTAGAAATATGTAAAGGCTATTAATGTATATTTTGATGATAACCACTCATTTGAAGTAACGCTTGCGCATTGGAAATAACATTTTTTGAAAAATTTCACCGAAATTATCCCATTTAAAATAAGGGATTCCTACTTTCGGGTTTGAACTTATTTTGAAGCTCTTATTGGTCAAATAAGCGATATCCGGTGCTCTCATTGGTCAACCGCGGAAGTAGAGGCCTAGGGATCCCAATCTTTGATATCTTTTTCGTAACCAAAATGCCTTTCAGTAGTAAATAAAGTGGCCTCGTTTGTTCTTACGTTTCGGCTTTGGAAACGACTCATCCAACTGAGTTATCAAAACTCAACATGACCACGCATATTAATAAAAAAATGGTCCATTTTCATTTGTTTTTAAAAAAACAAATGTTCTCAAGTTGAGATTTATTATATAAATATCGCTTTATATAAGTTTTTGATAAGAAATTGGAAAATGGCCCGACTCGGAATATTTTTTTTTAAATATGTGTGGTTATTTTGAGCCATCAAAAACTCAATCGGATGAGTCTTCTCCAAAAGCCGAAATGTAACCGTTGTGGACACCCTGTTTACTACTGTGAGGCACTTTGGTTGGGAAGGATATGAAGTAGATTTTTTTTTTAATTTCACTAAATCCTTCACAGAAAAAACTCATCCTGTACATACAATCATATTCTTTGTAATTCTTACATAATTTTATTTAGAACGAAACAACCTTAGCTTCATCGAGACCTCAGCTTTAGATTCCACAAATGTTGAAACGGCGTTCCAAAACATTCTCACTGAAATTTATCGAATCGTTTCCCAAAAACAGCTGGATTCAGAGCGATCCGTAAGTAACCGCATCCGAGATCATGGCTAAAATATATATGTAGAACTCAGCATGATAAGATACAAAACAGTAGGACATTTACTAACCAGTTATTGCATGGAATTCACTCACAATCATCATTAAAACTAATAATTACTATTTACAGAATAGTGCGGTTTAACGGACGACCAAGTAGGACAGATTTTGGTCAGAAATTCCTGCTAGCGTGCATTTAAACCGACACTTTTTTCATTTAAATTGTTCGCCAAAACGTAACGGAGTTTGAATTGCCAAAGTGCCGGTTTAAATGCACGCTAGCAGGACTTTTTGACCCAAACCCGTCTTTCTAGGTCGTCCGCACTATGCTGTAGTTTGTTTATGCAATTAAGGAAAATGTTGAAAATCGACTTTCACGTTTTAAATATTTTGCCCAATTTAACTAGCGTGTTGAATTTGTAACTTTACTAAAGTAATGCAAACAAGAAATTGAAAATTCTTTTCTGAATTTTAAATGATAGCATTTTGTCAGGACAAATGAATAGTTTGTTTTGAAAAATGTCCCTGTTTTTTAAAATAACAAAAAGCTCACATCTAAATAAAAAGTTGTTGTGCAGATATTCTTGTCAAAATTACCTTTGGTCCATTTATTTAGATACATGCAAACAGAGTTTCAGATAAGTCAAGATCGAAACATCCGATCTTTTGGGTCAAAATATAACATTTTACTGTGCGTTGGGTAGCAAAGTTTTTTCGATTTCCGGTATTTTACCGAAAATTATCGGTTGCTCGAAAATCGGTCTAACGTTTTTCATGAAACTAACAGGAAAGGGTCTTAATAGCTTTCATAATGATTTTCCCAGTTTTCTATAAAAAGGGAAAAATCTTGGGCGAATTTCAGGAATTCATTTACAGGAATATCCGTACAACAAACTTTACATAGATGTGAACTTTTTAATATTTTTAGAACAAACCATTTATTTCCTATGTTGCTGATAAGCGCTCTAATAATAATATTGACCTCGAAATCTTTTGAGATATCATATCGATAAATATTTCTGAATACTTTAGTGAAAGCAGTTTCTTTAGAAACTTTTTAAAAAGTTCAAATCTAGCTAAAGACCTTGGATTACGGAGCATTTTAGATATTCTGATCTTATTACTTTCCGATACATTTAATCTGCTGTTTCAGATAAAATATTTTTGAGATACATATTTTGCAACGTACGGCTCTTATCACATTCAAAAACATTTAACCTGCGTGTTGGTTTTCACTAATTTTCAAAATTTTATATTTGAATAAAAACCTGGATTTTTTGATCTTAGGATTTGAAAGATATGAAGCTAAACGACGCTACAGTTCCATTAGATCAACCCACAAATACAAATACAAAAAAGAATTGTTGTTAACTCCTTAAAAACCGCCTTAACTCGTCGGACGCCGCTCGTGGTTCAAAATTCATCACAATTTATATAATAAAAAATTCACGTTTCAGTCGAGATTCTGTACTCTTTTAGAAAAAAATATACACAAAGCGCAAAAAAATCTTTATGTGTTTTCGATGATTGTTGCGAAAAACGTTATTCTGTTAAAATAAGGCGAATAATATTAATTACAAGAAATTGGATTTACTAAAAAGCGTCTTACTAAATAGTGTCTAAAGATGGAAATTTCAATATTTACAATTGTAAGTTATCAAAAAATAAAGATTTTTTCTTAATCAGTTCGCTGGCTTAATTAAATTTCTGCTTATTTTCGGATTATGCTGCAATACATTGAAACGCAATCTTTTTATTCTTAATCAGGTTGACGAGCAGAATTTCCGGTTTTTCAGTGAAAACTATGGGTTTCTCGAAAACCGCTCTTTTTCCGTTTTTTACAGAATCTGATCAAAAATGTCCAAAATGAAACCTTGTTCATCAAGGGGTCATATAACATGGTTTTACTATCTAAGATAGTCTAACTTTCAATCAAGGAAGTGTAATACGATCAAAACTTGAGTGGATGTACAGTTTAGGTTCAGAAATTACCGAAAATGGAATATGACACCGATGAGGAGTCATATCACATTTCTTTGCTATCTTCGAATTGCTCTGTTGAAGGTCGGTTACAACATAATGATTTATTTGCGATAAAGAATAAAAAGTTGTTCTAAAACCAAAATTTAAAAACGTACACTAACGTAAGGTAAACCATTTGTGGAAACCCACTTTCGCGAAAATAATGGTTTCCACAGATGGTAATGGGTTTCCATTAAAGGGTGGTGAGTTTTCATTACAGGGTAATTTTGCTCAAAATTTGCAAAGTTGACACAAAGTTGAAAGCTCAGTCAAAAATTTGGAATATTTTTTGAAAATTTTTAGAGATTTTTTTGAAATAACATGTTCAGGGAACAATTATATGCAGTCGAAACCCACAAATTTTTAAGTTAGTGTATGTGCCAGTTCTGAACTATGTCACCTGCGAAATGTGGAATCTAAATCAAAACATATATATAATATTTTGCTATTAGAAATAGTTTTTTTACTACGTTTCGAATTTATTATTCATCTTCAGGTAATGATTGAGAAATAGAAATAATTTTTTGAACGAAAAGTTGACACAAAAATAGAAACAAAAGTAATTTGGCAAAACGGGCTCTCAGAAAATTTGCCAAATTAAAACAGACAATAGTATTTTAGATCGCATAATGATTTTTGATAAATAGGTTTAAAAAAGTTACACGTAAAAAGAAAATAATTGAAACGGTTGGCCCGAAAATTTTACGCTAGTTTGAATGATAAAAAATACTAGAACTTCCAATTATTTTTTTCCGACGACTCAAAATTTATTCTAAAATGATTTGAAAGTCTCAAATGGCTCGACCAATTAGAAACGAGCTTAAAAACGGATAAAGTTATTTCTTTAAGTTGCATCTCCGTGAGTTTTGATGGTATAAAAATAATTTTCGGCTAAAATTAACTGGACAGAACGTGCGCAGTTTTCACGGATTACCACATACCATTTTTCGACCTCTCTATAATCGTCACCTACAATTGAGGTCTAATACATGATAGGTACGTGCTTCAATAATATGAGAGCACTTTTTAGTAATTTGGTCTGGTATTTGCTAGCATTGGAAAAAGACCAAATTTTCGGCTTGACGGATTTCAACCAGGCCTATATCCACTATTCACACTTTCCGGAATATCCTGGCCCCGTATAGTTAACGTAGTGTGTTTTTAGAAGTAGGGCAGGGATATTCCGGAAAGTGTGGATAGGGGATATCCGGAAAACCTATTAAGGCTTAAATTGTTGGTTTGAGTTCGGTCGCTGGATATGAGTATGTTTTTTCTACCGTTCGTGACGAATGGCTCGTCTTAAAATTGTCTGGGAAATATTTTTAGGGTCAAATTATGTACTATGAAACCAAAGTATCAAATTACGACACTGACCCGTATGGGTTACAGCATTATTGAAAGCAATTTTATGACGATTCAAAATATAAAAAAAATTTCGATTAGGTAACTTTTTTTTTAGGTAGGGTCACCAGTTTTACATCTGCCATTCGAGAACGGAACGAGATATTCACAAACGGATTTTTGTATCCAACAGCCAAGGGATAAATAAATGACCAATTTTTTTTTGATTTTTCAACGGATGTCCGGTGATACCGAAAATTGACCGGTAAACTTTTAAAAAATCGGTTCTGAGGACACCGCACATCCTTCGAAGCCAATTTTTTGGGATCTTGTACAACTTTTGGCCAAATTTTTTTGTAATTTGACACCTCTCAAGGAGTCAAATAACAGGTTCGCCATATTTTAAGTCAGAAGACCTGCAGACCTGAAATATTCTTACCTGGTTAGTTTTTCAAAAGAAAATGCTTGAAAATTTTGACATATGACAAGGGACTATAAAGGGGTCAAATTACTTTTTTTTTCGACTTTCAAAAAAACATTTTAGGGGTGTCAAATTTCATAAAAAAATCTGAGAAAAAGTTCTACTAAGTGCCAAAAAATTGGCTTCGAAGAATGTGCGGTTTTCTCATAACCGACGTTTTAAATTTTTACCAGTCAATTTNCGGTATTACCGGACACGAGTTGGAAAATCGAAAAATTTTGGTCATTTATTAATTCCTCGGCTGTTGGATGCAAAAATCCGTTTGTGAATATCGCGTTGCGTTCTCAAATGGCAGATGTAAAACTGTGGCCCTACCTAAAAAAAAAGTTACCTAAACTTTATTTTATTGTAGGGTGGTGACATTCCAGACAATGATGTTGTCGATATTCAAGTGCCAAGTTCATCTCCTGGAAATAAAAATGGAAAAAAGAGTGGTTGCTGCAATCAAGACTAGGTATTATAATACACCATAATACCATCAGTTGGACATTTTGTCTATTTCTGTTTCTTACTGAATGTTCAAAATTTAAATATATTTATAAAAATTATTGAAAGGATTTCAATTGCAGAATGTAATCATATTTATTAGCGTGTGAAAAGGAGCAGGTTTTGACCAAGTTGTCAGTGAGAACAATTTTTTTCCGCTAGTAAGACATAAAAATGTTTGATTTTTATCCAATCGGCTTTTGTGACGCCACTTTGAAAGTGGCTTTTTATTAAATCTCCTACAGTTCATATTGTTTGATGTGTCTATCGTGGCCTAAACGTAAATGTCGAGACTCTCCACTTTTGCGCGCCTCCACACCCATCGCTTAACTAAGGCAAGCCAATCACAGGCGTGGATTCAAAAGCGTGCTGCGGCNAACACATTTAGGCATCGTTATAAGGACGAAAGTTTTTTGAAATACAATGCCTGATTATCAGAGGTTAAAAAAGGTAACCTTTATGTTATTCATAAAGAATTACGTCGTTATAGACACATCAAACAGTATGAACTGTAGGATATTCACTATAGTCTGATATCAGGAAAAGGTTTTTTGTATTCGATATTGTCCGCAGTCTCTCCCTTTGTGATGTTTAGTCCGAAAGCCAAGAAAAATTTTAACCGTGAATAATTGTATTTCGATTTCTGACCTCGACCGGTTTACTGTTCCAGTAATCAGCGGAAAACAGGTTATTTGCCTATTAAAGAGGTTTACCAAAGTGTTTGAACTCGAAATGGTGTTGGGTGTTGAAAAAAAATATTTCCAAAAGTTTTCTATTGCAAAAATTAGTAATCACTAATAAGGACGAAATATTCGAAGATAGAAGAATTCGATTCGTGTTTTAATAAGGCGCCACTTTTACAAATTTTTTAGATTTCTTGTGTTTTTTTCTAAGTAAGCTTTGCTGAAAATAATAAATCAGAAGACGGTTATTATGAATATATTTTAGATAAATTTTTATAAAGTGAATGCAGCTAATCTCTGTAAATAAGCTGTGTTATAAGAGGCCGAATTTCCTTAGGGACGTCGTCTCTCATAGTGGCGGTTAAAGTTTTGTCATCATTTCGGATAATTTGTTTGAGTTTGTCTTGAGGGATTTCTTGAAATACATGATTATAGATATCAGCCCTAGCTCCAGACTTCGCCAAGTGATAAAATGGTCTATCAGCTCCCTAAAATATTTTTGAATACATTTTTTTTTGTAAAATCGTTCTATAAATATACCGTGTACATATCATACATTTATTTAAATCAACAGCGCTTTCTAGTTGGCTTATTTTTGATCAATTAGAAACACATAATTTTCGAAATATTCGTATTTCAAGAATTTGGATTGGTAAAAAATTAACTAACTAACTAGAACTTTCGGATGTATCTTATTGACATCAGAAGTTCTGGTCCAGAACCCATTTGAAGCAGCAATCAAAATAATTTTTCATCGTAAAACCGATAAATCTATTTTCGTAAAGTTGATAAACTCGTTAATTTTATTCCAAAAAAACAGCAGCAAAGTTTTTCTTAAACATTTTCTAGGGACAGATTTTTTGAATCTTCAAAGATTTTTGATTATGTTCCCGACCTTTTTTTTCTTTAGCAAATTCTCTAGAATTTGCTAAAGAAAAAAAAGGTCGGGAACATAATCCAAAATCTTTTTACAAATTTACTACGCCTACTAGAAGAATTAACTTTATATCATTATATATTTTACGGGGGGACGCGTCCGGACGCCCGATATCGCCAAAAGTTTTTTTCCAAAAAAATCAGCGATATTGGGCATTTCGGGTAATATTGGCACTTTCGGCGATATATGGGGACAGAAATAGTTTTTTCGTTCAAAATTTAAAAAAACGCGTAGGCGTTCAAAATAACGTCATAATTGTCAAATATCAAAAATTGTCGAATCACGTACTTAACCTAACGCAATCAAATACAAAAAGTAGATTTGGGAAATTTAGTCTACAAATATGACGTCATTCATGACGCACTCTGAGACGATTTGAAATAAGGAATTTCAAAAATAAAAATCGGTTTTAATGTGTTCAAGCTATCTTGTAGAGAATTTTTTTCTGGTCATTTTATAAAAAAATGGATTTTAGGGTCAATTTTTCGTGATTTTACAGGTAGTATGTGATCCAGTTCTAGCGAAGCCGTATGAAGTGCTAGAGGCTGATTTTTTGGCCAGTGAAAATTAAGCGTTTTTCGGTTACCCGTTTTTTTGATCGAGGGTCGGCGACCAATATTTGACCTCTAATGACCGGTCAAAGTTCAAGGTTCAATCACTTTTTTGCTCTCTAGCGACCTTTCAGTACATTATTGACCCATAGTTGCTAATACGTTCATTAGAAAGTCGACCCTTCCGATTTTTTTGGGGGTACTTACAATACGATGAACTTGAGATTGACATTAAACTTTGACACGTCATTAGAGGTCAAATATTGGTCGCCGACCCTCAATCAAAAAACGGGTAACCGAAAAACGCTTAATTTTCACTGGCCAAAAANGTTTTATTTTTAAATAAACTTTAATTTTAACATAACCTGTAAAATTAGTAGGTCTAACTCAAGGGGAGCCGTTTTGTCGATAAATGCTATATTTTTTCTAGAACATGCGATAAACCACGGTTTTTCGGATTTTGTTCATCGGAAAATCTATCTCCTCCTAGATTAAATTTCAAAAATTAGTCAAGTTTTTGCAAAAGGTAGCTCAAAACAAAAAAAAACCTAAGGGGGGCCGTTTTTTCAATTTCAACCCCAAAATCAAAATATGAATTTTTCAAGGTCACGTGAAAAAATTTCCGAAAAAATATGTGCTTCGATTTTTTTGAAAGTAGGCCCAAAAGAAAGCTGGGGAAACACTGAAGAGAAAGTTGGCTAACGTCAACCCGATATTTTGGATTGTTAGCGGTGAAATTGGCAAAAACGTTATTTTTGAACATAATTTTGAGAAAAATACTTTAAAAAAAAATCGAAAAAACGCAAAATTTTCGAAAATTTTTTTGTTGTCATTTGGGTTGTTTTATGCGTTCAAAACAA
>SCLH01000590.1:302272-324899 GCA_004367855.1 Oikopleura vanhoeffeni | reverse complement strand
TGCGATGTATGTACCAAAAACTGGTATAACTAGTTCAAGCAAGGCGGTTAATTTGATAATAAAATAATTTTTGTCGGATCAACGGGCATCCCTTTTTCTCACTTTTACGTTTTTTTCTCGAAAAATCGAGGTTTGGGAGCCAAAAATCATAATTTTGAATTTTTTTATTTATTTTTACAAAAAGTGTGTTAATTTCATTCAGTAAGTGACGTTGACCCAAAACTACCGATTTGAATCTGTTTTAATTAATTAAAATACTGAAAATGAAAAATCGGTATATTTTGTCACGTGACTACCAAAAATTTGTTCATATTTTTTTTCCATTTTGCATATATTATTCACCCCAAGAGCTTCGGAACAATCCACCCATTATTTCTATAGTCGAATTTAAGTGTGGACGTGCTAGCTATCACTCTGTTTAAAAATAATTAATATGTTTTTTACAAAATTTTCTAGTAAAGGACTCTTAAGGGATGGGGCGTCGTAATCTGGTACTTTCAATCCCGCCTCATAATAATTCTAGGGCAGTTGTGAAAAATCTGAGGATACTTGTTTATAGGTCTAGCCTTCGCTAACGATTCCATATCTCGACTTAACATTGTTACATCACACCACCGAGGTGGTGAGTCTTTCTAGAACACTAAACAGTTTTTTAAAAATCTATCTTCTATTAGACCCAACATACAAAAGCGTCGGAAATTTACACAGAGTAGCGGAAGAGTGATACTAATATAGTTTCGCCATTTTTTTGATTTCGCTCTTGATTTTCTAGCAATCGCTCTTGAACGCCGATTTTTACAATTTTTCCGTCTTCAAAGTGATACTTTTCCTAGACGGATGTTTCAGAATAGGACCGTTTTTTCGACTCAGGTAGATAAATATAGTGTCGTCAATATGTTTGGCTCGGATTTTTAATTTTTATCCTAGAATTCTAGAAAATGACTATAATGTGAACCGGAAATGAAAAGTTCGAAAAAAATGTTCGTCTGTCGGAACAAAAGTACCACCAAATTGAAGCTGAAATTAATTGATCAAAAATTGGCTTACAGCTAATCAAAATTCGAACCAATCAGCGTCAAATTCGATAATTAGGTTTAACATTTTGCTTGAAAATAATTGAAATTTCTAGAATTCGATTAAGATTCTCGTTCAAGTTCAAGGCATTTCAAGTTCATTGTAAAAACTTGAACTACACCCAAATAATCGGAAGGGTCGATGTTTCTCAGAAAATATTAGCAACTATGGGTCAATTATGTACTTAAAGGTCACTAGAGAGCAAAAATGGTCAGATTTCACAGGGAATTTTGCTCTCTGCGCCCTTTCAGTACATAGTGACCCATAGTTGTAATATTCATGAAAAAGTCGACCCTTCAATTTTTTGAGGGTACTTACAAGTCTCTAGCTAACTTAGGAATTGACGGATAATTTGATATACAATACACCATATACGGTAACTTTGAAAAGACTCAAATTACGTCAAAACATTTGTTGATGAACTTTAAACGTTTTAAGACTTTTTTCTCATTACAACCAAGTCCTAATAAAATCACGTGACGAAATAATCCAAAAATAAGGTTTTGACTTGTCATATATTAATCTTATTTCTTGAAAAATAAGATCACGTGACCTTTTTGGAAAATATCATTATGCTCAAACTCTTAAATTAGTGTTTATTTCCAACAAATTTTTCGCGTAATTGAGTACTATTTGTTTACTTAACCAAACCTTATTCTCAATTTGAAGGTCACGTGACGTTTTTGGACTTGATGTAAGAAAAAAAATAAAAAACTTTTAAGAACATCTTCATTTTTCAAAGAATGTTTAAGCAATTTTTGAAAAAAAAACAGTACTATTTGGCCAACCTTATTCCTTGAATAAACGGTCACGTGATCATTTTTGGGCTATGGTGTAATGAAAAAAACAATTTTTTTCTTTGATCACGATCAATGGTTTTATTTGGTTATTTAAAAAAAATTTGCAAAAAATAAGTATGTATAACAGTATAAATTTTCAAAAAAAAAACGCACAAACGTCATTTTGTTTTAAAGTTTATTGATAACGTTATAACTGATCTTGTCATTATTGATTAAGCGCCGTAAAATGCGATTAAATGGTGAATGGTAGCTGGATGGCCGAAATCAAGTCTACGAGTTAAGAGCTATCTCCTCCTACAATGTTCATCATTTTTTTTAATTTATTCATGTGCGGCTCCGGAGCAGCAGTACTAACAATCCATAAGAGCCTTTTTTTCAAAATTTAGCTTGTAACGAAAGAAATCGCAAAAAAAAAACGAAAAAAACATTTTAACGAAAATTGAACGATAAACAACTTGGCCGTCAAAAACAAAATTTCGAGAATCGAGCTCTAATGGATTGTTCGTACTGCTTCTCTGGAGCCTGACATAAAAATTAGAAGAAATTGATGTAAATTCTAGGAGCAGATAGCTTTTTAGTGTTTTCCTGGGAGGCTCATTCAAGGTTCCTGTGTGAGCGTAGGTTGCATTGTATCAGATCACAATAAGTACTGAAATGATCTTGGAGACTGGTTTCTCAAGTTGAGCAAATTTTTGCGATACAACTTCTGTCAGTTTACCGAGAAACCGCGTCTAAAATAGCCTAATCAGCGACACCCACAGCCTTAAAGGGAGTACTGGTCGCTGGTTTTGTGAGGTCTTTCTTTGAAAATGCTCCAAATTGATTTGAGGTGATAACAAAGTAACTACCGACCAAATTATCAAATTTTTTTTTTTCGAAATTTTCGAGTTTTTTCGATCAGTTCTGATCAGTTTTTCCGTGGCTTTCTTGTGAGCCTACTTTCGAAAAATCGAAGCATATTTTTAACTTAAGATGCGATAGATTTTTCGACGAAAAATGTCAAACAACGGTGCTCTCTGTATATTCTAGAGAAAATATAGCATTTATTGAAAAACGCTATTTAAGAAGTTTGGTCTACTAATTATACAAGTTATGTTGAATTTCAGATTTATATCAAAATAAAACCTAGTAGATAGATTCACCGTTTTGGTTTAGGTCTCGCTTATGTATCTGGGAGTGTATGCATGCAAAAAAATTTTGGCATAGAAAATTTTTGAGGAACAAAAAAAATCCTACGTCTTAAAATGACCAAAAAAAATTCTCTAAAGATAGCTTAAAAACATTGATACCCATTTTTTAGTTTTGAAATTCCTTATTTCAAATCGTCATACAAATTAACACAAAATTAATCCAAAGTAACTAAAAATTAATCCATAAGTGATTCTTAAATTAATTCCAATAATCAATCAGATTCTTAAAATATAAGGAAAAATAATTCCGGATTTTGATATTATCAAATAACAAAACGAAATAAATTTTCATGAATTATACAATATACGCATATGCGGTATACGCATATATGCAGGTTAATTTCAGTTTGATTGAATTATAAATAGATGGAAAAAAAATATAAATTCGTTTCTCAAGCGGACCTAATTTGCGCCCAATTTTTTTTATTTGTAAAATTTGCTCGGTGCATAACATAACATAATTTGAGATAATTAATTATCTCAAGGTATTCATTTTGACTTTTGTAATTTCTAATTCAACTCATCTATTTGTATTATTGCACCGAAATTTGATCAATTCCAAGGGTATCGACCTTCAAAAAAACTCAAATAAACTTTATGAGAATTTTCAAGCTGCTTGAAGTTTATTTTAAACTTTTCAGAATCAAACAGTTTCTTTTAATACATTCTGAATCAGAATGAAAATATTGCCAGCCTTACTTAGCAGTGTGCTTTCGCACAAAATCTATGATTCATCTGGTACCGATGTAGAAACTGTTCAGGAAAAATTTACAAAAAATCATCAATGTAAAAATATGGAATTCATTTCAATTTTTTTTTGTATTTTAAAACAGGGACTTCTTACAGAATACGAGGTAAATGAAATTGTTGGAAATGATTTGTTTGAAGGTGACATTCAAACTGATAATGATTCATCCGTCAGAGATTCTGATCAAAAAAATATACAGATGGATCTTTCCTACAGATGGCCAAACGGGCTGTTAAAATTTGAAGTTGGCCCTGATGTTTTACCAAACGTTGTTGGAGTTTTTCACCAGGCTATACGGGAGTTAGAACTCAAATCGTCAATAAATTATAAGCCAGGGTGAAACAATAATTAAATATAACGAACAGTACCTAAAGGCTAAAATTGGATGTAAAAATAAAAGCTAAATTGTTACACAATTTGAGAATGAGACTCGTTGAATGAGTCCTTCATATCTTAAATACCGGAAGAGGGCCCATTTTTAGTAAATGATACCGAAATTTTGGCTTGATTTAAATGGGCCCTTTTCCGGATTTAAGATATCCGTTGGAGAATAAACAATCGAGTAATAAAGGCAGCAAAACAATGTCTGGTACTCTGTGAGGAACAGGATAAGCAATAAATTGCCGCCCACGCATAGTGAAATTGCCAACACTTTCCCTCACTGAGTATTGGACAATGTTTTGCTGCCTTTTTTACTCAGTTGTTCATTCTCACAGAGATATCCGTATTCGACTCAAAGGCATTTCCAAACGACTCATCCGATTGAGTTCGTTGATAGCACAAAATGACCACATATTTAAAGAAAAATTCAAAAAACAAACGAATCTGACCATTTTACTAATTTTACTCAAAAACTTATAATTAATCTCAAATATTTTTTAGAAAAAAGGAAAAAATGGTCAGCTTCGGTCATTTTGAGCTATTCAAGATTCAAGCAGATAGGTCGTTTCCAAAAGCCCAGATGTAAACGGTGTGAGGACGAAGAAAGTTCTCAAGATTAGACCAAATTTAAAGCCATTATTTTTTATTATGATACTTTTGAACCCTGCTTCCAGCAAAGAGATAGCGAAACCGACTACATTTCCCTTTACAGCGGCGGTGGATGTAGCAGTAGTATAGGGCGCCAAGGAGGTAGACAAACAATTTCGTTGGGCTCTGGATGTGACCGAATGGCCACAATCATGCATGAATTCACTCATGCACTTGGAATCAAACATGCTCAGGCTCGACCAGACAGGTAGCGTGTAACAATTTTGCATTCACTTGTTAAAAGTTTATCGAGTACTGTAAAATAAGGGGGTAATGTGTCTGAATAGAGTTAGCTATTTTGTACAGACTAATTTAGTCATAAGAAATCAGAATGAATTTGGCCACCGACTTCTTACTAACCGGTGTTTTAAACAAGTGTTGTGAATTTTATCGATAGTTTATAATTTATATTCGCGCGACCCTCCAATCGGTTGACATACGGACTCCAAATAGAAACCAGAAAATCGAAAAAGTGATTCTGACTGATTTTTTATGGAGACTTCACAAAACCACTGATTAAAAATTTTGAACTTGATTCGCGGAAAATTTTAAAAATATTTTGAAAAAATTACAAAAGAATAACAAATGAAAATTTTATGATTTTTCAAAGAGCGGCCAGAAAATATGTAAAAATATTAAAATATGATAAAAAATTAAAGAGGCTATTCCTAAGGTTTTTATTCACATATTTTAATAAAAAACAAGAAAAATTTTGGACAAAAAATCCTGAAAATTTTAAAAATGTTTTTAATTTTTTTGAAATTTTTACGAATTAAAAAATTAAAATTCGAACTTAAATCTTTTCAAAAATAGATGAAAATGATTATAATAAGCTGGACAATATTTATATCAGCTAAACTAACGATAGTGAGCATAAAAGATAAACTAATTTATTATTTTCGTAAGTTATATTTACTGCAATCTGTCGAGTTAACGGAACCCCCTTAACTCAACTTAACAACCATACCAAAGATTGGTATCACTGGGCCTGTACTTTCGCGTTTGAACCGCTTTTGACCAATGAGGGCACCGGATTTCACTTTTTTAACCAATAAGAGCTTGGAAAATAAGTTCAACGACGAACGCGAAAGTGAAGGCCTAGTGATGCCCTTTTTCAGTACAGTATTAGTCGAAATAGCAAAAAAGCTATTCTCACATACTCATAGTTTTTTGTATTCATTTTACTTTTATTTTTGAATAGAGATGATTATGTTGAAATTATGTGGGATAATATTCAACCTGGAAAGGAAAATAATTTTGTTATGGCTGATCCCGATGCATACACAACTTATGGTACTCCTTATAATTATATGTCAGTTATGCACTACTCAAAAGGAGGATTTTCGGTGAATGGAGAACCCACAATCGTCACCCTAGATCCATTTTATACCGATTTAATCGGACAACGAGCTTCTTATACAGCTGAAGATACCGAAAACATCAATCTTTTATACGCTTATTCCGACGCAGAAATTGACCCAGACAACTGTAAATGCGAAAATTTTGAATTTAAGGGATTCAATAAGCAAAACTCACGAAATGGAATTTATCAAATTGACAAAACTGAACTAGTTGGCGACCGATACTCATTTATTCACGAAAACAATGAGCAGTTTTTCTATTATAGAAGAAAAAGCTATGCTTGGTGGGTAGGATCAACAAATGGTGGAAGTTCGAGAGGAATTGAATCGAATTCTGTTGAAATTTGTCCTGATAATATTGATACACCATGGTGGCAATATAGCGAGTAAGTTTTTTCAGAAATTTTTTCTCCATAATTTGTAACCCGCAAGGTTATCACGAAAAAGTTTAAATGAAATTGAACTTCGCTTGTGACGCTGAAAAACACCTTTAATTATACTCACCTCGGTCAAGTACGAATGTACTTTTAAGTTTATACATTGAATGGATTCCATTCATTCTTCAACCCGTAGTCAAAATTTCAAAACAACCCTTGACACTAAGGTAGTTTTTTTAGGGTAGGGTCTTCATCTACATGCCGTTTTTAAGGAGGCACGACATTTCCAAACGGATTGCTCTATCCAACAGCCAAGAAAAAACTCAATGGCCATTTTTTTGTTTTTCTACCGGAAGTCCGGTAATACCGAAAATCAACCGATAAAAATTTAAAACGGCGATTCTGAGAAACCGGACATATTTTGCTTGTAATTGTACACCCCTAAAGAAGTCGAATTACAATTTGGTCATCTTTTAAGTCAAAGGACCTGTGGACCTACTACCTGAGGAGGCATTCAAGAAAAAATGTTTGGCAATAAAATTGGTGTCATATGGTATCTTTAAAATAGTCAAATTACAGTTTTTTGGAAAGCTAAAGGGGTGTAAAATTACAAAAAAAAAATTCTGAAGAAAATTTGTACTAGATGCCAAAAAAATTTACTTTAATATATGTGTGGTGCTCTGATAACCTACTACTACTAAATTTGGTCATCGAGTTTTTTTTGACTGTTGAATGCAGAAATCGGTTTGGAAATATTATCAAGAAGTTATGATTTGACTCATATTCAAGGAAAAATATTATCATTGCTTTTAGAGACCATTCATATCATAATTCTCTGTTAAGAAAAGCCTTTAGAATTAAAACTAAATACTTTTGAAAACTCATTTTATTTTTTTAATTTTACGATTTCGACTTAACCAAATAGCTTTCATTAAAATTTTACAGCCAAAAGAAAGATAAATGTATAAAAACTGAAACTTGATAAATTTCATTAATACCGTGTTTATTTTACTATAAGAACCGGCACGCTGAATGACAAACTGTGCCAATCGGCAAAGTTTGAGTTTATGGGTTAAGCGTATCTCTTTATTGCCCTTTGTTAACTCGTAGACTTTAAAAGTGAGTCTGTACCCAGATTTGATTTCGGCCATCTAGCTACCATTCTAAAAATCGAGCAATATATAAGCAAAGTTTCATTATTAACATATATTTTTTTACTTAATACATTTAGCCATTGCTATAGCAATTTAAAATATACGAAAAAAATTTAAAGCAGTAAAAAAGGCATTTTAACTGGGGATAAAGAAAAAAATAAAAAGTTGGAACTTACCTCCAAGTGTACACACAAAGTGTCTAAAAATATGCATTTAAAACGTTATTTACATTTTCAACTACGTCATATTAAATTTAAATATTCGCTATCTCTGTTTAAAATAATTATATGTGTGTTATACAAATACTCTAGTTAAAATGACTCTTAAATCTGCGGGAATCTTGTTATTCTCGTTCAAGGTCAAGGTCAAATTGCAAGTATTGTATAATACTAAAGTACCCCAAATAATCGAGGGCGACTTTTTTCATGAAATATGTAGCACCTATGTGTCCAATATTCTTAAAGTCACTAAGAGCAAAATGGTCAGATTTAACAGGGGGATATTTGCTCTCTGGCGCCCTTTCAGTACATAGTTGACCCATAGTTGCTAACTATTTTATGAAAAATTACCCTTCCGATTCTTTCGAGGGTATTACAATCCTCTAAGATACTTTGAAAATGTGACGAAGATTTGCGATAATACGATAACCATAGGTAATTAAAAGTATTCAAATTACGTCAAAAACTTCTGTTGATTGCACTTCAACGTTTTTAAGCTTTTTCTCATCTACAACGAAAGTCTAATAAATCACGTGAGAAATAATCAATAATAGTTTGGAATATGTCATATATAATGTCTTATTTCTTGAAAAATGAAGATCACGTGACCTTTTGGAAAGATATCATTATGCTATAAAACTCTTAACTTATGTGTCTATTTGCCCAAAGATTTTTCGGGCGTAATTGAGTACTATTTGTTAGTTGAAACCCAAGAAACCTTATTTCTTAATTTGAAGGTCCGTGATCGGTTTTGACTTGATGTAATAAAAAAATAAAAAACTTTGTAAAAGAACATCTTCACTTTTTTCAAAGAATGTATTTAAGCAATTTTTGAAAAAAAACAGTACTATTTTGGCCAACCTTATTCCTTGAATATACGATTGAATTATACGATTGAATATACGGTCACGTGATCATTTTTGGGTTATGGTGTAATAGAAAAAATCTTAAATTTTTTTTCTAATCACGATCAATGATTTTTTTTGGTAATTTAAAAAATGTTTGCAAAAAATAAGTACTGTAATACAGTATAAATTAAAAAAAAAACGCACAAACGTCATTTTGTTTTAAAGTTTATTGATACTGTAAGGTATCATAATTCCTGAAAATGGTGGAAAGACAAGCCGGGGCTCGAACCCGGGGCTCTATCATCAACGACGTCATGATTCTAGCGTGTTAACCAACTACACTACGTTGCCCGACATTTCGAGTCGGATATTTCCCATATGGCGCGAATAAGTCGCACGACTAATCGCTCGACCTAATCGCTCCTTACAATACCTTTATAACTGATCTTGTCATTAATGATTAAGCGCCGTAAAATGCGATTAAATGGTAAATGGTAGCTGGATGGCCGAAATCAAGTCTACGAGTTAAAGATTTGGTCCGATAACGTTAGGTGCCTAACTCACCTAACGTTATCGGACCCAATATTTAACAAAGGGCAATAAAGGGGTATAAACAGCATGTAGTATAGAATTTTTTTTATTATTCTTCCTTTAAAATGTAGTCCTTGGATTCTAACTGGAACATTTACCGACCCAAAAAGCGCTCCAGTTAGAGAAAGTGTGTGCGGTATAATAGGTTAAAATGCAAAAATTATAAACTATCTCAGCTAATTTTTATAAATAAATATAAAATTTTAGTTCGACATGGACTATTGCCCAAGATGCTACTGTGAGATGTATTGATAAAATCAAATGTTGTGGTGCACTTCGTGTCAAAGTTGTTTTCAAGGATGATTTATTAGCTATGGGTTTTTCTGGTGTATATGTCCAAGGTCAGTAGGCTCTATTCTATTCTCATCTTTAATAACTTTTATATCTTAAAATATCTTTGTATATCTTTCATACTACAGAATGTCAGATTTTAGCAGACTTCAGCTAGCAAACGACACTGACGATTTGAAATAAGGAATTTCAAAACTCAAAAATGGGTATCGATGTTTCAAAGCTATGTTGTAAAGAATTTTTTTGTGGTCATTTTAAGACCCAAGATTTTTTTCGTTTATGAAATTTTTTCAAAAAAAAATGGAAAGGAGTTGGAGAAATTTTCGAGATTTTACAAGGGGTGCAAAACCCAGTTCTAGCGACCCCGTATGGAGAGCTAGAGCGCTCATTTTTTTGGCAAGTGAAAATTAAGCGTTTTTTAGGAAACCATTTTTAAGGATAAGGGTCGGCGACCATGTGGTTGACCTTAAATAAGCTTCAGCACCCCCTTTGAAATCTCAAAAATTAGACCAGTTTTTGCGCTCTAGCGACCTTTCAGTACGTGATTGACCCATAGTCGCTGGTACGTTTATTAAAAAGTCGACCCTTCCGGTTCTTTTGAGGGTACTTTTAAGTCTCTATGATGAACTTGAAATTGATCTTGAACTTTGACCGCTTATTTAAGGTCGATCACATGGTTGCCGACCCTAATCCTTAGAGTGGTCTTCTAAAAAACGCTTAATTTTCACTTGCCAAAAAAAATTAGCGCTCTAGCTCGCCATACGGGGTTGCTAGAACTGGGTTTTGCACTCCTAGTAAAATCTCGGAAAAATTTGCCTTAAAATCATTTTTTTTTTGAAAAAAATTTATAAACGAAAAAAATCCTGGGTCTTAAAATGACCACAAAAAAATTCTTTACAACATAGCTTAAAAACATCGATATCCATTTTTGAGTTTTGAAATACCTTAGTTCAAATCGTCAGTCTGACCGATTAAAAATAGGCACAATATTATTCAACACAAGCCAATCACCATGCCTTTGATAAAGTGCTAACTGGAGCGGAAAGCCCTAGCTAAAATTTGACATACTATACTGGTAAATTAATAATTTGACCATTTTATTTATTTCAGCTCGTTTTACAATTTTGTATTTTTTTTATTAAAAAAGTAAATTCGTTTATTTGGGAGTGTAGTGGTTTTAGCGATGAAACTTTAGAAACGCAATTAGTCATGCATAACTTACGCATGAACAGACAGAGAATAACTTTACCAATTTAAAACACATGACGTTTTGACTAGACCGGTCACTAATTCAATAAATTTATCAAACGTCGACTATTCAAATATTTTTTCTATTTAACTTTCATGTAAAATTTTTATAATGAAAAAATAGTTTTCCTTGAAAACATCATAAAAAAATAGTTTTAGGTAAAACACAAATCAACAATCGTGGTGTCTACCATCATGTTTCTAGTGAAAATACCCTATTTTATAATGGCGAAGCATGGGAAGTTGCATCAGGTGCCATCACACGTGTTGGAAATAATTTGGTTTCTGAAGCGACTGACTTTTGTGCTGGGGATATTGGTCGAGAAGTTTTTGGCCATGGTCTAGAACAAATGACCGTTGATATTAGTTGTGCAACTACTGATGAGTATGCAAATTCTAGGCTACAATTTCCATCAAATGATAACTTGATGCTGAAAAGTTTAAAAAAAACCAAGGAACCTGAGGTAGTTGAAGCAACAAACGGCGAAATTTTAAGAAGGTAATCGTTTAATAACTCACCGCCTACGTTTTTTATTTTACGGCAAATTTTTTTTCGCGAAAATAACGCCATGATGGCGACCTTTATTTTTGAGATAAACCAATTAGCGACAGTTGTCTCAACTTTAGACTTTCAAGGACAAAAAATTGCCGTAAACGAGAAAACTCAGGCTGTACTACAGCCGCTGTAGTATCGAGTGAAATATTTTAGTTAATACAGTTTTCATTAAAGGTTTTTCCATGAACTTTTACTTTCCCATGAGTATTTTTTGCAAGAAGAGTACTATTTTTATAGTACACCAAAAACAATTATAATAAAATAAAATATTCCTTTCATCTCCATTTTAATGGGGTAACTGTCGCTAAACGTTTAAAATTTGAGTTTTCCATGGCAAATTGCCGGAATAGTACGAATTGTTCGACCAAATAATGTTTATTCATTATTTCTGAACAACCACCTTTCATCCTTAAATTCGAAGGTCAAGGATGACTCATCCATTCAGAAACGAGCTTATTATATCGATCATGATGCCCGAGTAACTTAAATCTCTTATTCCCTATTATTTTAAAAGGCAAATGAGAGATTTAAGTTACTCAGGCATCATGATAGATATAATCCCAAAAATAATATAATCCCCAAGCTTGAACTGGGTGCAAATTCTGGGTGATGCTAAATGTTAACTCGGAGACTTTATACATGAATCTGTACCCAGACTAGATTTCCGGCAACTAGTGACCATTCTTATAAATCGAAGCTGGATGGCCGAAATGCAGTCTACGAAGTTAAGAGCATCTCCTACATGTTCATCATTATTTTTTAATTTATTCATGTGCGGCTCCAGAGCCGCAGTTTATAACAAATCCATAAGAGCCTTTTTTGGCAAAAATATTAGCTTGTAACGAAGAAATCAGCAAGAAAAGAACGAACGAAAAAACATTTTAACGAAAATTGAACGATAAAAACTTGGCGTTCAAAAACACAAAATTTCGAGAATCGAGCTCAATGGATTGTTCGTACTGCTCTCTGGAGCTGACATAAAAATTAGAAGAAATGATCTACAATTCTAGGAGCAGATAGCTTTTTAGTGTTTTCCTGGAGGCTCCATCAAGGTTCCTGTGAGGGCGTAGGCTTGCATCGTATCAGATCACAATAGTAACTGAAATGATCTTGAGGACTGGTTTCTCAGTGAGCAAAATTTTTTGCGATACAACTTCTGTATCAGTTTACCAGAACCGCGTTCTAAATAGCCTAATCAGCGGACAACCACAGCCTTAAAGGAGTCCTGGTCGCTGGTTTTGTGACGGTCTTTCTTTGAAATGCTCCCAAAATGATTGAGATGATAACAAAGTAAAACTTACCGACAATTATCAAATTTTTTTATTTCGAATTTGAGTTTTTTCGATCAGTTCCTGATCGTTTTTCCGTGCTTTATTGTGGCCTACTTTCGAAAATCGAAGCATTATTTTTAACTTAAGATGCGATAGCATTTTCGACGAAAAATGTCAAACCAACGGGCTCTCTGTTATTCTAGAGAAAATATAGCATTTATTGAAAAAAACGCCTATTTAAGAAGTTTGCGTCTACTAAATTATCAGATTATGTTGAATTTCAGATTTATTAGTCAAATAAAAACCTGTAGATAGATTCACGTGTTGGTTTAGTGTCTCGCTTCATGTATCTGAGGAGTGTAGCATGCAAAAATTTTGCAGTAGGAAAAATTTTTGAGACAAAAAAATCCTACGTCTTAAAATGACCCAAAAAAAATTTCTCTAAGATAGCTATAAAAACATTGATACCATTTTTTAGTTTTGATCCTTATTTTCAAATCGCTCATTACAATAATTAAACACAAAATTAATCCAAATAACTAAATAATTAATCCATAAGTGATTTTAAATAATTCCAATAATCAACAGATTCTTAAAATATAAGAAAAATAATTCCGGATTTTGATATTATCAAAATAACAAAACGAAATAAATTTTCTATTGAATTATACAATTACGCAATGCGTCTTATACGCATAGGATGCAGGTTAATTTCAGTTGATGAATTCATAAATAGATGGGAAAAAAAAATATAAAAATTCTGTTTCTTTCAAGCGACCTAATTTGCGCCAATTTTTTTTATTTGTAAACAATTTGCTCGGTGCATAACACATAACATAATTTTGAGATAATTAATTATTCTCCAAGGTATTTCATTTTGACTTTGGTAATTTCTAATTCAAACTCATCTATAGTATTAATTGCACCCGAACTTTTGACAAATTCCAAGGTATCGACCTTCAAACAAAACTCAAAGTAAACTTTATGGAATTTTCAAGCTGCTGAAGTTATTTTAAACTTTGTCATGAATCAAACAGGTTTCTTTTCAATACATCTGAACCAGAATGAAATCATTGCCAGCTTACTTAGCAGTGTGCTTTTCGCACCAAAATCTATTGATTCATCTGGTACGATGTAGAAATGTTCAGGAAAAATCGTCACAAAAAATCATTCAATGTAAATTATAGGAATTCATTTCAATTTTTTTTTTGTATTTTAAAACAGGGACTTCTTACAGAATACGACGCTAAATCGAAATTGTTAGAATATTTGTTGAACGGTGGACATTCAAACTGAGAATGCATTCATCCGTCAGACGATTCTTGATCAAAAAATATACAGATGGATCTTTTTCCTACAGGATGGCAACGGGCCTGTTTAAAATTTTGAGTTTGGCCCTGTATGTTTTACCAAACGTTGGTGGAGTTTTTCCACCAGGCTATACGGCCGTTAGAATAAATCGTCATAAATTATAGCCAGGGTGAAACGAATAATTAAAATATAACGAACAGTACTAAAGGCTAAAAATTGGAATGTAAAAGATAAAGCTAAATGTACACAATTTGAGATGAGATCCTTGATGAGTCCTTCATATCTTAAATTACCGGAAGGGCCCATTTTATTAGTAAATAATACCGAATTTGGCTTGTTAAAATGGGCCCTTTTCGGATTTAGGTATCGTTGGAGAATAAACAATCGAGTAATTAAAAGGCAGCAAAACATGGTTGCGTACTCTGTGAGAACAGATAGCATAATTGCCGCGCCCAGCCATAGCTGAAATTGCCAACACTTTCCCTCACTGAAGTATTGACAATTTGTTTTGCCTGCCTTTTTTACTCAGTTGTTCATTCCTTCACAGAGATATCCTATTCGACTCAAAGGCATTTCCAAACGACTCATCCGATTGAGTTTCGTTGATAGCACAAATGACCACCAATTTAAGAAAAAATTCAAAACAAACGAATCTGACCATTTTACTATTTTACCAAAAACTTATAATTATCTCAAATATTTTTTAGAAAAAAGGAAAAAATGGTCAGCTTCGGTCATTTTGAGCTATGCAGATTCAAGCAGAATAGGTCGTTTCCAAAAGCCAGACTGTAAACGGTGTGAGCGAAGAAAGTTCTCAAGATTAGACAATTTAAAGCCATATTTTTTATTTGATAACTTTTGACCCTGCTTCCAGCAAAAAGATAGCGAAACCGACTACTTTCCTTACAGCGGCGGGTGGATGTAGCAGTAGTATAGGCGCAAGAGGAGAACAAACCAATTTCGTTGGGCTCGATGTAGACCAATGGCACAATCATGCATGATTCACTCATGCACTTGGAATCAAACATTGACTTCAGGCTCGACCAGACAGGCTAGCGTGTACAAATTTTAGCCATTCACTTGTTAAAAAGTTTATCGAGTACTTGTAAAATAAGGGGTCAATGTTGAATAGAGGTTAGCTATTTTGTACAGACTAATTCTAGTCATTAAGAATCAGAATGGAATTTGGCCACCGACTTCTACTAAACCGGTTGTGTTAAACAAGTGATTGTGAAATTTTATCGATAGTTTATATTTATATTCGCGCGAACCCTCCAATCGGCTTGACATACCGGACTCCAAATTAGAAACAGAAATCGAAAGTGCATTCTGACTGATTTTTTATGGAGACTTCACAAAACCACTGTAATTAAAAACTTCTGAACGATTCGCGGAAAATTTAAAATATTTGCAAAAAATACAAAAGAATAAACAAATGAAAATTTTATGAATTTTTCAAGAGCGGCCAGAAAAATGTAAAAATATTAAAATATGATAAAAAGTTAAAAGAGGCTATTCCTTAAGTTTTATTCACATATTTTAATTTAAAAACAGAAATATTTTGGACAAAAATCTTGAAAATTTTAAAAATGTTTCTTTTAATTATTTTTGAAATATTTTACGAATTAAAAATTAAATTCGAACTTAACTCTTTTCAAAATAGAATGAAAATGATATAATAATAACGCTGGACAATATTTTATATCAGCTCAAACTAACGATGAGTGAGCATAAACAATAAACTAATTTATTATTTTCGTAAAGTTATAGTACTGCAATCTGTCGATTAACGGAACCCCTTAACGTCCTTATTCTCAACAACCATACCAAAGATTGGTATCACTGGCCTGATTTACTTCGCGTTTGAAAAACGCTTTTTACCAATGAGGCCACCGGAGTTACTTTTTTAACCAATAAACGAGCTTGGAAAATAAGTTCAACGACGAACGCGAAGTGAAGGCCTAGTTGATGCCCTTTTCAGTACAGTATTAGTCGAAATAGCAAAAAAGCTATTCTCAAATACTCATAGTTTTTGTATTCATTTTACTTTATTTTTGGCAATAGAGATGATTATGTTGAAATTATGTGGGATAATATTCAACCTGAAGGAAAATATTTGGTTATGGCTGATTCCCGATGCATACACAACTGTATGTACTCCTTATAATTATATTGTCAGTTATGCACTATAAAGGAGGATTTTCGGTGAATGGAGAAACCCACAATCGTCACCCTAGATCCATTTTATACAGTCTAATCGGACAACGAGCTTCTGTTTACAGCTGAAGATACCGAAAAATCAATTCTTTTTACGCTTTATCCCGACGCAGAAATTGACAACAACTGTAAATGTGCGAAGAATTTTGAAATTTAAGGACTTCCAATACGCAAAACTTAACCGAAATGGAATTATCAAATTGACAAAAAATGAAACTAGTTGGCGACGATATATTATTCACGAAAACAATGAGCAGTTTTTCTATGTATAGAAAGAAAAACTATGCTTGGTGGGTTAGGATTCACAAAATGGTGGAAGTGCGAGAGAATTGAATCGAAATTCTGTTGAAATTTGTCCTGATATATTGATTAACCAATGTAGGCAAATTAGCGATAAGTTTTTTCAGAAATTTTTTCTCCGAATTGTACCCCAGGTTATTCACGGAAAAAGTTTACAATCGAAATTGACTTCGCTTGTGGACGCTGACAACCACTTTAATTAGTACTCACTCCGGTCAAGCCATGCTACTGTTTTAAGTTTATAATTGAATGGCATTCCATTCATTCTTCAACCCGTAGTCAAAATTTCAAAACAACCTTGACACTAAAGGTTATTTTGTTAGGTAGCGGTCTTCGTCTACATGCCGTTTTTAAGGAGCACGACATTTCCAACGGACTTGCTCTATCCAACAGCAGAAAAAACTCCAATGGCCAACCCCCTTTTTTTGTTTGTTCTACCCGAGTCGGTATACGAAAATCAAACCGATAAAAATTTAAAACCGGCGATTCTGAGAAACCGGAACATATTTTGGCTTGTCTAAGTTGTACACCCGTAAAGAAGTCGAATTACAATTTTGGTCATCTTTTAGCTCAAAGGACCTGTGGACCTACTACCTGAGACGGCATTTCAAGAAAATGTTTGGCAATAAATTGGTGATCATATGGTATCTTTAAAATAGTCAAATTACTAGTTTTTTGGAAAAGCTTAAAGGGTTAAATTTACAAAAAAAAAATTTGTAAGAAATTGTACTAGATGCCAAAAAATTACTTTTCCAATATAATGTGTGGTGCTCTGATAAACTTACTCACTACAAATTGGTCATCGAGTTTTTTTGATGTTGAATGCAGAAAATCGTTTGGAAATTTATCAAAAGTTATGATTGGACTCATATTCAAGGAAAAATATTATCATTGCGTTTAGAGACAATTCATATCATAATTTTCTGGTAAGACAAAGCCTTTGATTAAAAATAAATTACTTTGAAAACTCATTTTATTTTTTTAATCTTTACGATTGACTTAACAACTAGCTTTCATTAAATTTACAGCCAAAAGAAAGATAAAGTGTATAAAAACGAAACTTGATAAATATTCATTAATACCGTGTTCTATTTTACTATAGAACCGCCGCTGAATGACCCAAACTGTGCCAATCGCAGTTTGAGTTTATGGGTAAGCGGATCTCTTATTGCCTTTGTTAATCGATAGACTTTAAAAGTGAAGTCTGTCCCCAGATTGATTTCGGCCATCTAGCTACCATTCTAAAACGAGCAATTATAGCAAGTTTCATTATTAACAATATATTTTTGTATTATCTTAAGTCACAATTACAATATTGCTATACAATTTTTAAAATAACAAAAAAATTTAAAGCATAAAAAGGCATTTACTGGGATAAGAAAATAAAAAAAGTTGGAATTACCTCCAGTTACACACAAAGTGTTATAAAATATGCATTTAAAACGTTTATTTACCATTTTCAACTACGTCATATTAAATTCAATGATTCCTATCCCTCTGTTAAAAATAATTATATGTGTTTATACAAATTCTCTAGTTTAAAATGACTCCTTAAATGCTGTCGGGAATCTTTTATTTCTCGTTTCAAGGTCAAGGTCGATTGTTCAAGTGAGTATAACTTAAATGTACCCCAAATATCGGGGTCGCTTTTCATTGAATATTAGCACTATGTGCCAATTATGTACTTAAGTTCACGACGATGCAAATGGTCAATTTCACAGCGGTGGTTTTTGCTCTCTGGCGCCTTTTCGTTACATTAACTCTGACCCATAGTTGCTAATATTTTATAAACAAAGTTGACGCCTTCGATTCTTTTGAGTGGTACTTACAAGTCTCAAGATGACTTGAAATGACGGATAGATTTGCTAATACGTCCGATATTCGGTAATTTGAAAAGATACTTCAATTACGTCAAACAATTCTTTGATATCACTTCAACGTTTTTAGCTTTTTTCTCATAACAAAAAGTCTGAATCACGTGACGAAATAATCCAATAAGAGTTTGAATATGTCATGAATATAATCCTTATTTCTTGAAAATAGTCACGTGACCTTTTGGAAAGATATCATTATGCTATAAGCTCTTAATTAGTGTCTATTTGCCCACAAATTTCGGCGTAATTGAGTACTATTTAGTTAGGCAACACCTCTATTTCATTGATTATGAAGGTCAGTGATCGTTTTTCGACTTGGTGTCATGTTTAAGAAAAATTAAAGGAAACTTCTTAAAAGAACCATCTTGCACTTTCGAAAGAATGTTAAGCAATTTGTGAAAAAAACAGTACAGTACTATTTAGGGCCAACCTTATTCCTTGAATCGAATGAAGATGACATTAGTAACGTCACGTGATCATTTTTGTTATGGTGTCAATAGAAAAAACTTAAATTATTTTTTTAATCACGATCAATGATTTTTTTTCGTAATTTAAAAATAGTTTGCAAAAAATAAGTACTGTCAAATTACAGTATAATTCAAAAAAAAAACGCACAAACGTCATTTTGTTTAAAGTTTAATCTTGATACTGCTAAGTATCATAATTCCTGAAAATGGTTGAAAGACAAGCGGGGCTCGAACCGGGCTCTATCATCAACGACGTCATGATTTAGCGATGTTAACAACTACACACCGTTGCCCGACATTTCGAGTCGGATATTTCCAATATGGCGCGAATAAGTCGCACGACTTACATCGTTCGACTCCTCGCTCCTTACAATTACCTTTATAAATGATCTCTTGTCATTAATGACTTTAAGCGACACGTAAATGGGATTAAATGGTAAATGGTAGCTGGATGCCGAAAGCAAGTCTACGAGTAAAGATTTGGTCAGATAACGTTAGGTGCCTAACTCACCTTAACCTTATCGACCCAATAATTTAACAAAGGCAATAAAGGCGGTATAAACAGCATGTAGTATTAGAATTTTTTGATCTATTCTTCCTTTAACTGTAGTCCTTGCGATTCTAACTTGAGAACAATTTACCGACCCAAAAAGCGCTCCAGTTAGAGAAAGTGATGTGCGGTCTTATAATTAGGTATAAATGCAAATTCTTAAACTATCTCAGCTAATTTCTATTAAACTGAAATATAAAATTTTAGTTCGACAGTGGACTATTGCCCAAGATGCCTTACTGTGAGATGTTATGATAAAATCAATGTTGATGGTGCACTTCGTGTCAAGTTGTTTTCAATTTGATATACGATACACTATATACGGTAATTTGAAAAAGTACTCAAATTACGTCATAAACATTTATTGATGAACTTCAAACGTTTTTAAGACTTTTTTTCATTACACCAAAGTCCTAATAAAATCACGTGACAAAATAATCCAAAAATAAGGTTTGAAATGTGTCATAAATAAATCCTTATTCCTTGAAAAATAAGATCACGTGACCTTTTTGGAAAATATCATTATGTTCAAAACTCTTCAATTAAGTGTTTATTAGCCCACAAATTTTTTGGGCGTAATTTGAGTACTATTTGTGTACTTGAACCAAAATCTTATTTCTTAATTTGAAGGTCACGTGATCGTTTTTGAACTTTGGTGTAATGAAGAAAAAGTCTTAAAAACTCCTAAAGAACATCTTGGCTTATTTCAAAAAGTGATTTAAGCATTTTTTGAAAAAAAACAGTACTATTTTGACCGACTTCATTTCATAAATATACGGTCACGTGATCATTTTTGGGCTTTGGTGTAATGGAAAAAAAGTCTTTGATTTTTTTTCTGATCACGATGAAATGTTTTATTTGGTGATTCGAAATTATTTTTGCAGAAAATAAGTACTGTAATACAGTAAAAAATTTAAAAAAAAACGCACAAACGTCATTTTGTCTTAAAGTTAATCAATAACTTTATAACTGATCTTGTCATTAATGTTTCAGCGTCGTAAAATGCGATTAAATGGTGAATGGTCACTACTTGCCGGAAATCGAGTCTACGAGTTAAAATAAGTATTGGTATAGATGACAATGTTTGGGGGCTCATGAAGAGGGTGGTCGTCGCATTTTAAGGCTTTTTCAATGACCAATTGTTGCAAAAGTGCAAACCGTTGGACCAAATATAATCTTGCAT
Organism: Oikopleura vanhoeffeni; assembly: GCA_004367855.1. Classification (NCBI taxonomy): domain Eukaryota; kingdom Metazoa; phylum Chordata; class Appendicularia; order Copelata; family Oikopleuridae; genus Oikopleura; species Oikopleura vanhoeffeni. The sequence continues at coordinate 304,241 of SCLH01000590.1, read as the reverse complement.
CCTAAAAAAAAACCAAAAGTGATGGATGGCTTGTCCAATCAGAATCCTATAATAATTAGTGCAAAATACTGTTTTTTGGTTGTTCTGAAGCCAAATCAAAGATTTTTTTCAAACCGCTGCTACACAACCTGTCGACGTTCTGGCCGGTTAATTTAAGTCATAAATCATTGTACTACCTTAAAAAACCAAGGAGAAGATACATTTTGAAAAAATAATTCCGTCAATTTTGTAAGCACGTTTCTGATTGGACGGGCCATCCGTCACTTTGATTTTTTTTTAGGATGCAAGAGTTTCGTTTAAACATATCAGAGATGAGTGATATTTGGTTCAACGATTTGTCCTTTTGCGACAATTGACCATTGAAAACCCCTTGGAATGCAACGACCACCTTAAAAAGATGTTTTTTGATTTCTTAAAAAACTTTTTTCAAAATTTTCAGGTTTCTAGGGACTAAAAATGAACAGAAAAAAAAATCTCTTCAAGACGGGCCAATAAAATCGATACCCACTTTTTAGTTTTAAAATTTCTTATTTCAAATCATTTGAAGAAAATAATTCCCTTCATATTTTAATTAAATTCAGGACCGACAAATTCCAATATTGGACTCTTGATGGCTGGTCTGAAATGTATGCCGAAATCGAAAAGGGTCAATATATCGAAACGGAAACATTTGTGACTGATGAAGGTTATTCATGGAATATGCATATTTATCCAAAGGGTACAAGCAGTGGAAGTGGGAAATATATTTCGATGTATGCGTATCAAGTCGGATCAGCAATTGATTCTGAGCTAACATGGCCTCTTTATGGAAAACAGGTTTGGAAACTTTGTATACAAAGGGACCCGACATCGCCGGCCCAATATCGCTCAAAAAACCTACGCAGTTTCACGATTTTTAGCTAAATTCCTGCCAGTGCTAATATCGCCAAAATTGCGTGGGCGTCTGAAATTTTTATAAAAATTACTTCGAGTGCGTTATGAATGACGTCACATTGCATTTTTCAAATCTATTATTTAATTTTTATTCAATTGAACCTATTGTAAAATTCCTTATAAAATTAAAAGCCTTTTCAAATTTTGACGTCATTTCGAACGCCGACACGTTTTTAATCTTTTGTTATTATTTTTGTCCCACATCGCCGAAAGTGCCCAATAGCGCCGATTTTTTTGGAAAAAATCTTTCCGCGATATTGCCCCCTTGTAGTAGTTTTTTGAAAAACTTCAAATTTAATTTGTTTGGTGGGAAAATACTAAGCCAAATTAAAATAAAAAATTTTTCTTTGGAAGTAAGCTTAAGGGGGTAGCAGCGATGTGGCAGACTGGCGTCAATTTAATTTAGGAAAATAATTAGTTGGTTTATTTTTTTGTGCTTATTATCGTTAGCTGAACCAAAATAAATGTGTATCAGCTCATTAAAATCATTTTTCATCTATTCAAGGAACGATTTGAGTTCAAACTTTTATTTTATAATTCGTAAAATTTTCGAAGAAATTCAAAGCATTATGAAAATTTTAAGTATTTTTCGTCCAAAATTTTTTCTGATTAATTTTTTGAAATCTGTGAATAAAAACAAAAAAAATAGCCACTTTAACTTTTTTCATGCATGTTTACATATTTTCTGACTGCTGTTTGAAAAATCATGATATGTTTATTTGTCATTTTGTTGTCGACTTTTTAGAAATATTATGAAAATTTTCCGCAAATCAAGTCCAAAAAATTTTATTGTTGGTTTTTGGAAATCTCCTTAAAAAATAAAGCCAACTCACATGTGAAATTTTAAAGTATCTATTTGATTTCCGTATTTCAATTGATGGAAAGGTCAAGCGAATATTTTTTCTGAACTACTGATAAAATTTACAACACTTGCTTGTGACACCGGTTTGTGCCATTTGTCACGCAATTTATATAAATTTTATTTTTTTCAAAAAATCTATATAAAATTTCGGGTGTAATAGGCTACTTTTCTTTT
>SCLH01000590.1:281591-302241 GCA_004367855.1 Oikopleura vanhoeffeni | reverse complement strand
ATAATCGAGGCAACTTTTGTCACTACAGAATTTTCGAATTATTGCTTTTTGAGAAAATTTTGAGCTCGAATTAAACTTTTCGAATTCGACAAATTATGAGAAATTTTTGAAAAAAGTTCCGAACATTATCAAAAAAATGCCCTATTTTTGTTCAAATATTTTTTTTCATTATTTGTTTCGAATCAACGAAAAACATTCTTCAAAATTGCCACTTTAACTTTTTGTGTAGGTGACCACATATTTTTTCTATGCTATTTGAAAAATCATATGAGACTTTTTCGGGATTTTTGGTCCAAACTATTTGGAAATATTTCGAAAATTTTCCTCATTTATGGTTCAAAATTTTTTAAACTTATTTTTTTTGGGATTATTAGCTGGAAATATGAAGAATAGCTACTTTAACTTAATTTAAATATGTCCTCGTTTTGTTTTTTCGCTCTTGTTTATACTCGGAATCATATTTTTTTGAATGAAAATACGGTTTGCGCGAAATCTAGTTAAACACCTTTGACACCTTTGATAGCAAACGCGCGTTTTTTTAGTGTTTTTTCAAAAAACGATTTATAAAGTAAAAAAAATAGATCTGAAAAAAATAGGATTATACAAAGTGAGCTCAAAAGTGGCAACTTACGTTTAAAAAATTTTTTATTTGAAAATTATGAAGTGGCAAAAAGTTTTCCATCAATACAAAAAAAATTGAAAAAGTGCAAATCTGTCAAAATTCACCGACCCCCTTAACTCCGTTGCGCATATAAGGTGAGATTTATAATCAAACTTTCGGATTCGAACACGCGCTATAGAGATAACCCTTATTTTCAAGATCCACTTAGGTTGGAAAAAGGATATAAAATCAAGTTTTTTTCTCGAAAATTTCGAAAACAAAAAATTCTACCAACTCTTCTCAGTCCAGTGGAACTCATAATTATCAGAAAAAAATTCTCTTCAAGATAACTCACCAATTTTTATTTTCACATCAAAGATCAATCTGTAAAAAGTTAGATTAGTTATTTTGGCATTTTTCACTACTGTTTTTCATTTATAATAACTTTGTATTAAAAGGTCACTATGGGAATTGTAGAACAAGGCAAATCCGTCACCGACCGAGTCACTATGCGAAGAAGTTTCACCACAGAACAGAATGATGACAAATGGAAAAATCCAAGTGAATTCAAACCATCAAATTCTGGCTGGAGTTCATTTTTATCACATGAACTCCTATTTTACCGCGACTGGAACTATATTTTTGAAGATTCTATGCAATTTTCTTTTATGGTATCTGAAGTTACTGGAGTTTTTATGGATTGTGATATTACCGAAGGTTCTTTCGATTCTTGTCTTTATCGCCAAGATTCTGAAGACGACCTTGATTTCGACCAGAAGGTAACGAAAAAAATTTCAAATTTGGAAAAATTTATGAATTTTTTTTAAGTATTTTTTTCAAGTTATCACCTGTATCGCGTGATCTAGACATAGGATCTGGCTAATTTTATTTTTATTTGTTTTTATTTTGGAAGCTCATGAAACGTTAATAAATTTTTTAAGTTTTTCATCATAAAAAAATGTTTGAATTTTTTTTTCAAAAGCACATTTTGGACAAAAATGACGGTAGCTAAACTTTGATCGCGTCTTAAGGGGGTTGTATAGGCTGGAAAGACTTTTTCAAAGGCTCATAACTTTTTATTCCTTCATAAAAATCTCAGAAAAAGTAGTTGGTAATCTCTGGAACACAATACTATTACTTTCTGAACTTCTTTTCCCACTCAAGCATGTTCGACCAACCACCCCGGTAAATTCGGAGCATGATCAACGAGCAAAAAAACTTTTAAAAATTCGTATTCTTCTTTTCGTCTTATTTCAAAACAATGAATTTTTCACAGAAGACATGTATATTTTATATCAAACAACCAACAAAGAGTATTGTCCCGTTTTTCTCATTTTCACTCTAGAAAATGCCTTCAAATAATCCGATAAGTGTCGCTTTGTTGGTATCATTTTGTCCACAAAAGTCGTATTTTTTTTTCGTCGATAATTTCATGAATTCATTTTCATTCATACCAGAACATTTTTTTCGAGGACAATTTAGAAAAAACAATTATATGCCATGCGATGTTCAAATTTCTGGCCTTAACACTTCCAGGACACAAGTTTGAAAATTAATTTATTTGAGGTCAAGGTCCATTACCCGCTAAATCAAAAATGCTTCAGTCAGTACGAAACTAGATCGCCAACCTATCATGTTTCTGGAACCGGGGACATGCTATCAAACTAATGGCCAAATTATTTACCGTTCTCGCGCAGGAGCACAAAAACATTTTCTACATTTACAAGACACTTTAAAAAAAATTTCAAATATATTTTTTGTAAAATTATTATATTAAAATTTTTACTACAAACAGGGCCAACGTTTGGGATCAAGAAATCGTGAAAATTTAAGTTGAAAGCAACGTACCCCGGCTTCAATAAGACTATTAGGACTGCCTCAATAACAAACACGCCCTTTTAGGAAGAGTGCAGCTATGTCGGCTTATTCCTGTTTTTAGATGGCGCGTTTATGGCAAAACTAGACAAAAAGACTGGAATTCCGAACTTTTTTTAACGTATAAGAACACAACTCTTTACGAAATTAATTTTCAGAAATTTCCGCACTATAGAACGATAATAGTTAACCACTTACCAAAAAAAACACTAAGAAGCTTTCTTCTCCGTCAATTTTCATCATTTTCATTTAATTTTTGTGTCAGGCCTCCAAATCACCAATACAAAGAATAATCTTAGCGTTTTTTTCGAAATTTAGCTTTTGTCGACAAAAACTTCCAAAAAACTTTTAAAAAACAAAATCTGAAATCCGAGATTTAGAGGATTATTCACAAAAGCCTACTCCTCCGCCAATTTTCGACAATAATTTTCCCGTTTATACTTTATATGAAAGCTCAAAAACTAGTTAACAATAATCTTGAGCCGTTTTTTTCGAAATTTTGATCAAACTTTGCTGGAGCATATGAAGTTACTTAATGTTTCAATATTATGAAACTCAAAAAGCTTACTCCTCCTACAATATTACATTCAATTTTGTGTTATTTTTTGAGTCAAGTCTGCGAAAAACCAAGTATCAACAATAATCCAGAGTCCTTTTTTCCAAAATTTTGCTTTAAACAAAAAAAATGCGAAAAAGACCGAAAAATAAAATCTCAACATAGAAATTGGTCGAAGAAAAAAATGTGCTTTAAAAGCAAAATTTCAAAAAAAGGGCTCTAGATTATTTGTTGATATTGCTTCTCCGAAACTTTACTCAAAAAATTAGAAAAAAATCATGTAAATTGATAGCGAGGAGTAAGCTTGTTTAGTGCTGTTCTTTTTTGAGAGGCTTATTAAGGGTTTAGTGCGTGGGCGTAGATTGAATTTTATCATATTACAATAAGTTGTTGAAATTATTTTCAACACTTGTTCTTCACGTTCAGAAAGTTTTTATAATTACCACCTCTACCAGTTCATCAAGAAACCATTTATACAAACAAGCTTCAAACAAATAACAGCTCCTACGACTACAGCGAACAAACCACTACCCTTAACAGAGCACTAAAACTAAATAGAAAGATATTGTTGAAAGGGCTCATGCGTCATGGTTATGTACACTTTCCAAAAATTGTTTTTGTCAAGAAAAAATTTGATGTCGGTGGACTAGAAGCATCGTCTAGAGCGACCATGTGCTGAAACACCTATTTATTTTGGGAATTTCGTTAAATTTAATAAATGATGTTAAAACCTCTCGGAAATTTGTTCAGCTAAAAAATTTAAGTTAATTTTCAAAAAAAAAGGAAAATTTTGTTATCCACGAGCTAGATGTGACTATTTCGAAAAATGCAGACACTAAGTTTTATGACCGGTAAACCAACCGGTGCGGTCATAGCAAAAACTTTTGGTGTCGAGCCGGGTATGTGCTGTAGTTTCTAATTCATTTTTAGGGTGGTATTCATGAACGAGGCCTTGCCCGAGTTTTTAGTATTCCAACATGGCAATGGGGAGAAAGATGCCTATTAGTTGACATAAAAGCCTCTGCAAGTTTCACACTTTCAATTGCTGGTGAATTGATCGAGTCAAAACTTAGGGGTCCAATTATTCCTTGGTACAGACAAAGAATGTACCCAACCGAATTAACTGAGTAAGTGAATATTTTTATCAAAATGGGAATCATTCATATTTACGTTCGCGTTTGACCCTTAGTTTAACCCTCCGAGGCGTAGAGCCTTTTGAACGGCTCAAGCCACTGTGAATCATCCAAAAATGATGGAAAACATAATTTCCGAAACTTCTCGTTCATATGCATTTTCAAATTTAATAATGTGAATCTATAAAATCACCTAAATTTTTTTCGGATAATAGGTTCAAGTTTTATGACGAGTTGATTGAAAGGCGATTTTTGCTTAAGTCTTACTTCCGAAGAAATAATTTTCGACTTGAAAATGAAATAAAAAGTTGAAATAAGCCAGTTTTTAGGAAAGTCTTTTGAGTTCATTTGGCAAAAAAATTTACATTCCAGGAAGTTCTGGGGCGAAATTGTTTTCTTCATACTAGTAAGTGAAATTTCAAAATATCTTATTTCGATATTAGTATAAATAAAATGATATGTTTTGAAAAAATATTTAATTTGTGACAATCATGCCAGAGTGGTACTCTTACACCATATATATTTGCCATAACTCCAGTAGTGTCTTTTGCACCATTTGTGGTGCAATGGCTTTTAATCGCAATTTAGGACCCTTAATCATGTAAAAATAAAAATTTTTAAAGTGATAGTCGGACTAGTTGGATAATGACGTGTTGTTCCGTTTTTTTTCGAAAATTTTTACTGTATTACAGTACTTATTGTTTTGCAAAGAAAAAATCAGAAAAAAATTCTAAGACTTTTTTCCCATTACACCATAGCCCAAAATGATCACGTGACCGTATATTTAAGGGAATAAGGTGATAAAAATAGTACTGCTTTTTTTTCAAAAATTGCTTTAAATCATTTTAAAAGAAGTGAAGTGGTCCTTAGAAGTTTTTAAGACTTTTTCCCGTTACCACCAAAGTCTCAAAAACGATCACGTGACTTAAAATTAGGAAATAAGGTTTTAGTTCAAGTAACAAATAGTGATCAATTACGGCCGAAATTTTTTGGGCCAATTAACACCAAATTCAAGATTTTGAACATAATAATATTCTCCAAAACGTCACGTGATCTTATTTTTGAGAAATAAGGATTAATTTATCACATATTCCAAACCTTATTTTTGGATTATTTCGTCACGTGATTTTATTCGGACTTTGGTGTATTGTGAAAAAAGTCTTAAAAACGTTTGAAGTTGACCTGGAATTTTTTTGACGTAATTTGAGTACTTTTTTAAATTACTGTACTATGTTTTTTTTAAAAAGTACTCAAATCACGTGAGAGACCCCTTATAAGAAATCGTCACGATTTCTAAGACATTTATTGCATTTGAAATTGGCTCCGGTTTAATAGAGCAGTTCTAGAAGTCCAAACTCCGAAATAAGGATAACATAAGAATGCGTAGGCGACAGAAAGAAGAAAGAAATAATCGTCCACAAAAATTTAAGAGTCATTTACTAGAGAATTTTGTTTAAAACATTCAATTTTTTGCAGATTACATACCCAAATTGGTGACGGTTTAATATTTCAAATTTTAAAATGTCAAATTAACCCTAAATTCGTGTTATTTATTGCACTTGTTTGTCAGAATCGGCGAAAATGAGAGAGTTTTTAAATTTTCTTATTCACATTTGATGACTTTTTATAAAAAATTTTGAAAAATTGTTTTTATAGGACAGTAGGAAATTCTTGGTATAATATTATTATCATTGATAAAATATATGTTGATAATGAATCGTCGGTTATATGCTTGATTCGAATGCAACACCACGGATGGTGCAAAGGCACTACGGGTTCAGAGATTGTTGGCCACTACGGGAGTTAATATTGTAATAATCATCAAATAATTTCATTAAATCGAGAAAACTAACAATTTTTTCTTAAAAAACGTGATTTTTTCATGAATATTTCGAACTTATTTAAAAAAAATATCTTTTGATTCTCAACAGATATACTCAATCAGACAAAATTATTATGTGAAACAGAGCACTGCGCAGTTATTGAGATCAACAAACATTTCCTGGACCTCCTTTAAGGTAGTATCAGGTGGTTTCAAACGTTTTTTTTCTAGAATTAAACATAAAGTTTATAGAATTTGAATTTTTTTTCAAGTTGATCATAAAGGAAAAATTGAAGGTTGATCTCATAAGAATTTTCTGTAAACAGCGCTCAAAGTAGAGCCTCCTGAAAGGCTCTGGTGCCTCCGCGGAACTTTTTTTTCTGTGCTTCCAAGGGTTAAACGGCCTTATTTGCAGCGCCCTTATTGTTTAGACTCGAAGGTCAATATGAAGGAGATTTGGTCGCCAGATATGATGCCCTTCGCAGGATTATGATGCCCTTCAATAGAAAAATACTTTTTTCGGAGTTTTTTACTTCGAACGTGATTAAATTTTTAATTTCTCTGATTTATTAGTACAATATATTGTATGGACCATATAATATGGTCCATATCCCTTTAATATTATTTGTAAATTTCACATTTTCGACCACCCAAAACAGCGCCACCGAGTGATGGCATCAATTTTTCTTAAGAGCCAGATTTTCAAGCGTCAAAAACTACGCTCGGACGTTAAATTTCAGAACCACACGACCCTTTTATCTGGTACCTCATTTTTTGCTCGGCCGGCCTAACCATATTTATTAATACAATATATTGTATGGACCATATGATATGGTCCATATCCCTTTATTACATATATGGTCCATTTCCTTTTACTAACCAAGGAACCTTTCAGTAGTAAATAGGGTGTCCAGACCGTTCACATTTCGATGTTGAAAACGACTCATCCGATTGAGTTCTTAGATAGCAAAATGGCCACAATTATTTATAAAAAATCTACCAAAAAATAATTGATCCGAATCATAAAGTTTTTGAAAAAAAATATAAAAGTGGTTCGATTCGGATAAATTATTTATCGATTTACTCTGAATATGTACGGTCACCAAAACCACCGTCAAACCAGATAATTAATTTATTTTAGTTTCACATTCCTAATTGATATCGGCGTGGATCAGTACGAGTATGCTTTACAACAAGTCCTTCAGCTAGAAATCTTGAATCATGAAGACTCAGACGTTCAAATTCTCAAAACACATCAAACATACGGAAATTGTGGTCACATTGCCACATTAGCAGAAGTTAACCATTCTGTCATGGTGTAAACTTTAAAGAACTAGCTTAATATTCAGACGTTTTCGATCAATTTTTTACATTTTTATGCGTTAATTTAGAAGAAAGACCTCTGAAGTGGGCCTCAACTTATCAGAAGTATTCTGAACCATTTTAGATTGCAGTTTGAGAAGAATTTAGATTTTAGAGAACATAAAAGTCGTGCCAGATTTTTTCGGTGAGCGTTCTTATTATGTTAACGATCGGGATCTCTACTAGAGAGATTCTCTAGGGCTAGAGTCTAGGCTTGCTCGTGTCTTAAGCCGAGATTTATCTTAATCGTCTAAACATTTCCTCCGGTTTGCAGTGTAAAGTGTGGTTTATTTCATGAAAATATTTTATTTAACACTTTAAATTACAAGCACCATAAATTTTTAGTTTAATTTCAAGAATAAAAATGCATAAAAAACTTTCATTCCGAGCGAATTACTTTTATTATTTGGATCAATCCATAACATTTTACTGTGAACTAACGATTATGTAAATATCGAAATAAAGGATTTATAAACACGCCATTTCCGGCGAGTTTTAACGTGAGGTAGTATTAATCAGACCTCAGAACCCACTGGCTTGACTGATAAGCAAGAGAGCCTTTGACTCAAGCCAAGCCAGAGAACCCTTGGCTTGATAATCAAACCAAGTTGTTTTGGCTTGAGTCAAGCCGCTTGACGTTGTCTTGATTTTCTAGCCAAGTTTTATGGCTTGACTATACAATTCAAATCTATTCAGTTGATAAACCTAAATTTCTTGATCATTGATTCAAAAACAGGCAAAAGTGGCGTTAGAGAGCCATATTTTGAAAATTGAGATTCCAATTTGGGTAAACGCGAATCCCGAGATCCCAATCTTAGATAAATATGTAACCATGCTTTTAAAAAAAGTGATGACACTTTTGCACCATGAAAAAGTTACTGTAAGAAGTAATGATTTAAATTACAAACATTATTCGAATATGATCAAAGACCTTCTGGAGTCGAGCATGGAGCCACGCTATACATTTAATGAAGTTTTGTATCTGGGGTTAACTATTTCTCTCAGCGCCCTTTGCGTCTCAGTAACTTTAATATGGCTGATTTGTACGATTCGTCAAAGATCCAAAGGATCAGATAAATTTGATCAAAAAGTTAATCCTCAATTAGATTAATTGCAGATGAACTCGCAGCTTGGATAGGATTGAATTTTGAATATAATTGGCTTTCTGTGTTCAATTTAATAAACTCAAATAAATTCTTTCAATTTTGGACTTTTTATTCGAGACTATAAAAAAGATACCTTTTTCTTAACCTGAGTGCCTCTCAGTGGTAAAGAGAGTGTCGACAGTGTGGACTCCACACCGCTTACATTTCGACTTTTGAAAACGATCCGATTGAGTTCAAAGTAAGGTGGGAAATGCAAATGACTTCTTTTGTGGATTCTTTCGAATTTCTAAAAATTTTTTTGGCTATGTTGCCATTAGACTCAAATGAAGCGCCTGTCTTAGGAGATTGCTAAAATGGCCAAATAAAAAAAAATCACTAATGAACAACTATTAAAATTAACTTGAAATTCGAACTAAAAAATTCAAAATTTGATTTTGACCACTGTCCGCTACTTTTTTTTCATTTTGTTTTTGTGTTCAAAATTAACATGTGAAAATTAACATTTTAGTATGCTTAGCTGAGAATACGCAATAAAATTTAATCGCATTTTCGCCCTAGTTTAAAGATAGCTTAAAAACCACAGGTTAGGCCAATTTGTATTATAAATAGTTGGAAAATGGTCCAAATTTTTCGATTTTTTCTGAATATCCCTTTGCGGTAGAGTTACTCGCTAATCAGGGAACTCGCTAATTCCAGTTGTAGAAAAACACTCGGAAAAAAATTCAAAAAATCTTTAAAAAGTGTAATATGACACCATCTATATTGATTGTACCAAAAAACTGTAACTAAGTTTAACAAGGCAGTTAATTTGATAATAAAATATTTTTTGTCCGATGAAATGGGCATCCCTTTTTTTTACTTCTACGTTTTTTTCTCGAAAAATCGAGGTTTCGAAGCCAAAAAATCATAATTTCAAATTTTTTATTTTTTTTACAAAAATTGTGTTAATTTCATTCGTAACTGCCGTTGACTCAAAAACTACCGATTTGGCATTTGTTTCATAATAATTAAATACTGAAAAAATGAGAAATCGCTATATTTTGATCACGTGACCACCAAAATTTTGTTTCATATTTTTTTTTCCATTTTCCCATATCCCTTTATTGCGCTTTTCCAAAGATTTGGTCCCTCAAAAACACGGGGGGGGGTGAGAAAACGTCATTTGAAAACGAGTCATCCGATTAGGTTCTTAGATAGCTCAAAATGTGCACAAATATCTAGTAAATAATACAAATAAAAATTGGTCCGAATCAGACCATGGTTTCTGGTTTTTTCTCAACTTTTTTTATTTTTAACAAAAAACAATAATTAAACAATTTCAGTATCTTAGAAAAAAATAAAACATTGGTCCTATTCAAAACAGTTTTAATTTGTGTATTAATTAGATAATTGTGCTCAGTTTGAGCTATCTAAGAACTAAATCGGATGACTAGTTTTCCAAATGACGCGTCGTTTTCTCACCCCCCCCGTGTTTTTTGAGGGACCAAATCTTTGGGAGAAGGCAATAAAGGGATATATAATATATCATATATTATTAACCTCCAAGAAATTTCGGAACAACCCACTCATTATTTCTATTAGTCGATATTAATGATGGACACCCTAGGTATGGCCACATATGACATGTCATGACATGTGGTCTGAGTGTGGTATATAATAGGGATTTTAAGCGAGGGTCTACGAGAATATACTAGACTCCCTGGTTAACGAGTAAAAACCGACATATAAATGGTGATTCAATAAGAAAGCTAAATATCAGCGAAAAAGCGTTTATGTATCAAACGTCCTGACAAAAACCAAACCTGTTGACAAAAAACCGAAAGTCCTGACAAAAATAGTCAAATCATACATAGGTGCCAGGACTTTTTAGTTGGTGGTGTATGTGGATTTTCACTGAGAATTTTTCCTACTTGCCAAAAAATTTTGGCTCCAAAAAATGGATTTTCTCCATAAACTTTTTTGCCATCAAATCAACGAGAGATAATTATTAAAAAGAATAATATTTTAGTGTAGAAATTTGAAATGCCGCAGTTACCCAGTCACGAAAATGAATTTGAATGATCCCACAATAAGGATTACGTGTCAACTAAGAATTATTATTCTAAAACTTTAAACTAAAAACCTTGAAATGATCGAAAAGCGTGGAATTAGAGGATGATTAAACTGAATAATTTGTAATAATTATTAGAAGTTATGACAAAATAGAATTATTAATGAAATTTAGTTGACAACTGTTAAACCCAAATTTGCATTTATCAAATAAAGTTAGAATTTTTTTTTCATTTGATCTCCAGATCGTTTTATGAGATTCATGCAAAAAATGGGGAATTTTAAAATTTTGAGTATTTTAGCTTCATTTTCAGCTGTAAACGGACAATTAGATCCAAGGAAGGTAATGTAACTTAATAATTATAAATAGTGAGGAATGTACGGCTCGTGATTGACGAGATACAATCAATTATCAGCAAAAACAATCGGAAATTTCAAAAAATACGGAAAACAATTCTGAAAAACTTAATTTTTCTAGAGGAAACCGATAACAAAATTTTGGTTTTTCTTACATTTGAAATATAAAAAAAAACATGATTTTTGGCGTGGAAGTCGTATAAAAACCAAATTAAATACATTAAATTTGATGATTGCATCCGCCAAGCCGCGGATTCCGCTTGCCACCATAACTAATTATATAAAAAATAGAAAATAAATAACCAAAATTTAAACACCAGTGAAAGCAATCTACAGTTTTTTGAACGTTGAAAGAATCATCATTCTGGAAGTAGTAAAAAATTTACCGTCAAGAAAAAAAAATAAAAAAAAGGTGCCGTTTTTTCGAATTTAGGTGTGCTTAAAAGGAAAAAATATATTTTAAAATATTTTTATTTGTTTGAAATACATGATTATAAATTTTGAGCTAAAATAAAAAAAATATATGCTTTAAAAGAATGACGAATTTAAAAAAATCAGAGAACCAAAATGTCATGAAATTAACATCGATGTTATAACTCTTAGGTTGGTGCTCGAAGTCCCCTGCAGCGTTTAGAATCTTTGGTTCGGTTTTCGCAAGAGTGGTTAGACGATAATGTCTCAAACATGCCGAGTTTTGATGCTTGGAAGAATAGATTTGTTTCAAATTCAGAGCGAATGATCAACGCATTTAGTCGCGAAACTTGTGGATTTTTTGACCCTACAATACCACATGGAGGACCAAATCCTAGCCCAAGAATTCGAAATAATCGAAGCAGAAGATCGTTTCGTAAGTTAAAAAGGTCATTTAGCTATGGATTTCAGTTCAATTTATTTAATTCAATCTTAATAATTACAGAAGTTAACCCTTGGAGGCTCCGAGCCGATTAATCTGCTCAAAATTTTTCAACCATAAAAAATTGATTGATAAAAATACTCTATATCCTTTCAATGAAAATTCAAGATAGAGTTTGCCAAGGAAAATTCAAAAATCTTAATTAAAACGTTCTATCACCCACCGTTCAAGAATTATTTAATTTTCTTTGCCGATTTTTCTAAAATTTATCAAAAACGCCAATCCCTAAAAACTGACTTACTATACGAAAAATAAGAGGAAGGCAGTTTTTAGGACAGCCTTTTAGTTACAGTGGGTGAGACCAATGAGCAACACACGAGCTTTTGGCCAAAAGTGTTGCCCATTGGTCTCAATGCTGCCCACTGGCATCATTTTAGCCCAATTTTGGCATCAATTTGGCTCAAAAGTGTTGCCGATTGGTATCACTGTTGCCCATTGGTCTCACCCACTGTATTTATAAAAACCAACATAGTTTCTATGATATAAGTAGGTCTCATTTAATTTCTATTCGAGTTATCGAAATCTTTCTTTTTGACAAATAATTAACTCAGATTCAAAATTCTCTGAAATTTTAGCTAAGTACGTTTATTAACCGTATACAGGGGGGGCCTTATATCTCCGGCCCAATATTGCCGAGTTTGCCAATATGTCCGAAATTTTTGGGCAAAAAACTTTCGGCAATATTGCCCCCCCACGTTGTATAAGATTTTTGAGATAAATCGTTATGGTGCTTACTAACAGGTTTAAAAACGGTGAACTTCAAAATTTATCAAAACTTGTTCTGACTTACGTTAAAAAATACCTCTGACCTCAATACTTGATCTCAAACTAATAATTATAAACTTCCCTACCATATTTTTATTATTCATTTCCAAAGAAAGCGATCTTTCTGAAATTCGAAATGCTGATGATTCTGAGTTCGAAATATTTGATGACTTTGAAAACCTTGGGAGATCTATGCAGTCACGATATGACTCGAATAATCCAATGAGAGGAATAAAACAAATTACTACTGGCTTCAGAAAATGGGCACAAAGATATATTGCCGAATGTCATGGGCAGCGAAAATTTTTTTATCAAGAAAAAAGAATGACCAGGTACAAAAGTATTTCTAAATAATTTTTGGCCTTATAAATTTTTGTACTTTGAAATAGATATCAGATATTTTGAAATATCACTTCCATAAATTGTAGCCTATAACTTATACGTTTTATAGGGAGTAGTGTCCGTAAAAAAAGACTCTAAAATTTTACTCAAGACGTCTTCGGCAACAAAAAATTCGTCTAACGGCGATCCCATGTTCGTTTTTAGCGCTAGAGAGCTGTGAACTTGGAATCTTTCTGTACCGTTACAGGGTTAAGTAGACATGCGATTTATATAATTTTCCACGGAATAACAAAGCGTTAACAATCTCTAATAAGTGTCAGTTATACTTTTTGAGATTGAATTTATATTACAGTAGATTATAGTCAAGGTAAACTTCAAGTTCATTGTCTTAATTTCGAAATAACACCAACAATATCTAGCAAAGATCGCTAAAGAGCAAAATATTGATATAGCAAAGTTTAATATAGTGGGACCAAAATAGCAGGCTTGTAAAGAGAATGGGTAATCCGTGGGTTTTCCACACTCTTTTTGCGTAGGTTCAAGCACACAATACTTGTAGGCAAATAGGTAAACTTAACTCCCGTAGTGACTTTCTGGTCATGCGTGACCAGATGCCCTTTAACCGAAATTTAGGACCCTTAATCATTTATGAATGAACATTTACAAAGGAATCGATCGATTATTTGAATAATTGACGTTTGTGCGTTTTTTTTTGAAATTTTTTACTGTATTACAGACTTTAATTTACAGTACTTATTTTTTGCAAAATTTTTTGGAATGACCAAAAAAAACCTTTCAACGTTATCAGAAAAAAATATAAGTTTTTTTCCATAAGCCCAAAAATTATCACGTAACCGTATATTCAAGAAATAAGGTTGGCCAAAATAGTACTGTTTTTTTTCAAAAATTGCTTAAATCACTTTTTGGAAAAAAGTGAGAAGCATCTCCAGAAGTTTTAAAGCCTTTTTTTCCATTGCAGCAAAGTCCAAAAACAATCAGGTGACCTTCAAATTAAGAAATAAGGTTTTGGTTCAAGTACACAAATAGTACTCAAATTACTATTTACGAATTTTGAACATAACGGCATTTTCCAAAAACGTCACGTGATCTTATTTTTCAAGAAATAAGGATTAATTTATGACATATTTCAAACCTTATTTAGTAATTATTTTGTCACGTAATTTTATTTGCACTTTGCTGTAACGAGAAAAAAGTCTTGAAAACGTTTGAAGTTCATCCTCAAAACTTTTTTGCGTAATTTGAGTACTTTCTCAAATTACCGTATTTCGGTGCTATGTTTTTTTCAAAAAGTACTCAATTTTATTTAAATCGGATAATGAATTCGCGTTCTACGCCTACGATTACACTAGAAAAACATATTGTCAGTTCTGGTAAGTTTCAGAGCACTCATAAACGAGTTGGGATGAACTGATGTAACAATGAAATTCGATCGGTCATCTCAATTTAGTCATTCAAAAATAATTATTTTTTTTCTTTTCAAAGAAGCTGATTTTTAAAAATTTTTTAATAAAAACATTAAAATTATTTTTGCAGATTTCAACACCCAAATTAGTGACTGTTTAATACTCCAAATTGAAATGTCCAATTAAGCCTAAATTCCTATTACTTCATCCATTGTTGTGAGAATCGTGGAAAGGAGAGAGTTTTTAATTTCTTATTCACATTTTGATACTTTTTTATTAATTTTTTCACAAATTTTTTTTTATAGGACTGCAGAGAATTATTTGAATTATATATTACCAATGAAAAAATACATGTTGGTAATGAATTTGCTTATATGCTTGATTTAAAAAGTCTGGTCAGGCTATGACAAGAAGTTTACTAGCGGTGTCCAGAAATTGTCGGCAACTACGGGAGTTAAACTGTTGAAGAACAGTCTTGGAATGTCAGCATTCAACAGTAGAAAATTATTTCTTCTAAAATTTAAATAACTTGTTCTTAAAACGAATAAAAATATAATTTTAGGTGGTTCGACATGCTTTCTGCGCACTATCTCAATCAACATCCAGAAAAATAAGAAGAAACTGGAACATTTTGTTAATATATTTGACCTTTTACAAATCATAATTGTGTGTGGACCCAACAAAAATTGACTATCTTGGATTTTGCTCATTTTTTGCTAACACAATATTTCAAGATCTATGAAATCTAAAATTTTCATTTTATGGTCATTTTAATACACCATTTCGAGCCTGAGTTTATTGAACACATATCCATCGCCTTGCGAGCGTTTCTTTTAAACAACGCAAGGAGCATTTAACAGCATTTACCACACAAAACTAACCAACAAAAGACGATGAATATTTGATTAGTAATGTAAAAAATGATATCATCATAATTTTTTTGTAGATTTGAGGAGAAGCTACAGTTGCATCGGAGAAAAAATTATCACTAATTGACATTTCTTTAAGAATGTGTTATGATTCATAACTTATGAATGATTAATAATTATTCACCACCCATTTTGCTTTAAATGCATTTTGTAGGTAATAATTACAAACAATTTGCCAACCAGCATTATATTTTTTCTTTCGAAGATTTAAATTTTGTTGGACTTATGATTAATATAATTACATAAGTGATAACGGTAAATTGTTCTCAGATTTAAATTCTACTAATAAGTATACTTTGGATAAAAAATAAGAAAAATTTGCTTGAATGCCCAGTTTTTTTCATGATGAAATCATACCTTCATTTTAACTCTTTGGAAAATTCACGTTTCTATTATTTCCGAGATATGTGTTTACCTAAATCAGACTCTAAAATGGTATATTAAAATAACACAAGCAGGAAAAATTTGTGCTACTTTAATTTTTTTCATTGACCTTAAAATATTTGGCCAAAAATGAGCAGAATCTTTGATGAACAAAATCCAAGATGGTCAATTGTTGTCGAGCCCACCCTAGTTTAAATGCTCTTGCAAATTAAACAATGATTTCTGTGGTATAATCCAAAATAAATTTTTATAAAATCAAACATATCTCTTACTGTAATCAAATTAAAACACACCCACATTTCAAGTTAAAAAAGCTCTCTGGGGCTAGACGATTTCAAATAAGAAATTTGAAATGTCAAAAATTGGTATTATTATCAGCCTTTTTGTAGAGAATTTTACACTTATCAATTTCGTTTTGAGGAGTGTTTCTGTTTTGGACATTTTAAATATGTCATTTTCGAAATGAATTTTAAAGGTGAAACCATTCCCTTACTTTATTGCTGATCAACCAAATCAATTCAGACGATTTGAAATAAGGAATATCAAAAGGCAAAAATCAAAAAAGGCACTTTAGGACCTAGGATTTTGTGTTATTGAAATTTAAAACAATGATTTTAAGGTCAAATTTTCATGACTTAGTTAGCCAGCTTCGAAAGATGCAAATTAAGAGCCAGCGTAGTTTTTTTCTCTGGAAACAGGAGTTAAAGGTTTACCGTTTAGACTCTAAACTTTAGAGTCTCGCGATTTAGAGCACAACAACCACTCGGTCTACCACAATGACCGGTCAAAGTTCAAGGTCATTGAATTCATTTGCAAATACAACCAACATAATTATTGGGGTCAACTTTCTAATAAAAACATTAGCAACTATGGCCCATATCTATGGGTCAATAATGTACTGAAAGATTGCTAAAGAGCAAGTTCGGAAATTTGGTCCGTTTTGATCTCTAGCGACAATTTGAGACCTTAGAATAATTTTGAAACCTTAAAACAATTTTTTTTGAAAAAATTTTAAAAACGAAAAAAATCTTAACTCGTAGACTTTAGACATGAATCTGTACCCACTGTTACCCAGACTGTTTTAGCCAACTCGATTCGCCATCACTTTTAAATCGTCCATTATTAGCAATGTTTCAATACAACATTCATTTTCACTAGCTTTAAAATATATTACAACCAATTGCTATACTAAATGAAAATAACAAAATGAACATTTTAAACGATATTTAAAGCAGGCATTTAATGAAGGATAAGAAAACAAAAGTTGGCGAAATTTTACATCATCGACTATAAAGTGCAGATAATGAGATGAAATGTAAACCTTAATTATATTGCAATTACCTCATATAAAACTTCAATATGAATTTTCTATGGCTCTGTCTAAAAATAATTATAATGTTTTTTACAAAATTCTTAGTATAGATGACTCTTTAAATTATTTTGGAAATCTAATTTCTTGTGTGTGAGAAATAAGAGAACCTACGCTACAGCTGATCTTCTTCTCCTGCATTCTTGCATTCAGTGTTCCGAGTTTGGACTTATGGGACTGCTTTAGTATTAAGGAGGGCCATTTAAATAGAGATAAAGTCTAGAAATTCGTGACGAGTTCTTTTTAATGGGGACTTCACGTGCATCTTGAGTACTTTTGAAAAAAGTACATTGTACAGTAAGTTTCAAAAGTAGCTCAAATTACGAAAAATTCCAGGGTCACTTTCAAACGTTTTTTAAGAACTTTTTCATCATCAATGAAAATCAGGTGACGAATAATTCAATAATAAGGTTGTAAATATGTCATAGATAAATCCTTATTTCTCGAAAATTAAGATCACGTGACGTGTTTGGAAAAATATTATTATGTCAATACTCTTAATTAGGTCGGTAAATTTTCGGCGTAAATTGGATCACTATTTGTTATTTCACAAACCTTATTCTTATTGAAGTCACGTCAGCTTTTGGATCTTTGGTGTAATGGAAATAAACTCTAAGAACCACTTATACTTCTTTCAAAATTGATTAGATACGATACTTTACCAGACCTTATTCCTTAAATAACGGTACACTGATCATTTTCGGCTATGATGTAATGAGACAAATGTCTCTGAATTTTTTGCTGATCACGAAGAAGGTTTACATTTTGTGATGTTAAATAATTTTTTGCAAAATAAGTACGTGTACAGCAGGGTCCGGCGGATAGGTGAAATCGGCTAATAGTGATGGTTTTGCAGCGAAAAACTTTCTGGCAGATAGAGCGAAAGGCAAAAGAACAGGGTTTTTTTTTTCAAACTTACCTAGGCAGAAAGATAGGCGTTTTCGAAAAAGCCAAATTATACAGAGTTTTTTTACCTGATTCTTAAGAGTGAGACTGTGATAACTTCGCTCCGTTTCATTCAGTATAATTTCAAAATACGGCCCCAGTAGCTTGTGATTTTTCTTGCTATTTCTAGCACTTTTAATTTCTCTACAAGCGTATAATGATAGTTTTTTTTGAATGGTAATTTTTTTCTTAGAAATTATTTTGTAATAGAAATTTTATTATTATATATTTGGCCGAATAAAATCAAATAAATGCATTCTAGAAGCTAAACTCAAATTACTCGGTGAGTCAATAATCGGAAAAAGTAGTTTCTTGAGGTTTTAAAAACGTCAACTTTTGATTTATGATTACAAAAATGGAGCAGAAAACAGCTTATTTCCTCACTCTGACTCCCTTTAATAAATTATAAATATAAACCTTGTTTTTTATTGACCAATCAGGATGCGTTCTTCCCAGCCGTCCGCGGATAGGTGAAATCCGGCTAATAAGGTGAGGTTTTGCGACGAAAAAACTTTCACCTACCGGCGGACCTGCTTGTCAATACAGTAAAATTTTCAAACAAAAACCACAAACGTCATTTTGTTTCAAAGTGATCGTAACTTGATAATGATCTTGTCATTAATGATAAGCGTTCGTAAATGCGATTAAATGGTGTGCGGCACGAGTTGGCTAAAATCGAGTCTACGAGTTAAGTCATATAATAACCACAAAAAATTCTCTCTGGACCATAGACTTGGTTTAGGCGTTTCCACCCATTAATTTGGACTTAGAAATACATGGTGATCTGTTCGGGAAACTTTGAGGGTGGAATAATATATTGCAAAATGTGAGGGGAAAAAAAAAAATGTAATGAAATATTTTGGTAAGTCACGTGATCAAAATATTTAGCGATTTTTTGTTTTTCAGTAATTAAGTTAATATAAACAGATGCCAAATCGTAGTTTTGACGCTACGCACTTTAAATTAAATTAACACATCTATTTGGGAAAATATAAAATTTTCGAAATTATGTTTTTGGCTCCCAAACCTCGATTTCGAAAAAATAAAAACGTCACAAGTAAAGCAAAAAAGGGATGTCCCGTTTGATCGGACAAAAATTTTTTTGAATCATGCAAAGTATAACCGCCTTGTTGCAACTTAGTTATGTACAGTTTTTGGTACATACTTTCATATAGATTGGTGTCATATATACACTTTTTTTGAGAATTTATTTGGGAATTCTTGGAAGTATTTTTGGAAGTATATTTTTTAAATAACTGCAGAAAAAATATGTGTCTGAAAAAAAAAAAAATTTTTTTTGCAGACGTTTCAGCCAATTGAAAAAAATTAAAGAAGAGAAAATTTCCCGAAAAAAAATAAAATTATTTTCGAAAAAATTCGTAAAATTTAATTTTTTTGACTTTTTTTTTTTTTAAATGGTGAAACGCCTCGTGGCGAGAGAATTTTCAAGCAATTTTTGTTCCAGGTTATCTAGAAAATAGTCAAATTGATAAAAAAAGGTTAGATTATAACAACATATTATATTGCCGAACAAAACCTACGCAACAACACGATTTTGATGCGTAAATACGTGTGAGAAGCTAATATCGACAAATTTCTTCTCACCCGTAATTCAAATCGACTGACTTGTTGTTGGAGACCTTGTGAAAGACTAAGGGAGGAGATATGTGAGAAAAAGGCAAATTCAATTCAAAAGATGGGTAGTTCCTCCTTGGTTCTTATAACTTGTAGGGAGCGAAAGTGGTAGGGCTGTGAACTGCTGACTGTTGAACGAATATAACAAGATTTTGAAGTTTTAAAACGAAAATAAATAAAAAACTTGCATGATATTAAGGCCCTTTCGAGCCAAAAAAAGGCCTAGTAAATTTGAAAGTTTTGCATCTAAGAGTAGGTTGACGCTTGAAAATTCTGTTAAAATGGCCGAAATACGGCACACGAGCGATATAAAACGGGGAATTTATCTTTTAAAATTTAATTAAATTTGTATTAGCAACTAACCCTAAGGCGCGAAGGCGTTTTCTTTAAACGGGTTTCTGATGTTTTTATTAATTTTGTTGAAAGCATGAGCCCCAAACTCCGGCCGAAGGCGATAAAGGAAGGATATTAAATTGTATAAGTAAAATTTTTGATTGAAAATAGAGCCCCAAATCGGCCTGAACGGCCGATAAAAGGGAGGTTATTATATTAAATTAATTTTTGTTGATAAATGAGCCTCAACAATTGGCCGAAGGCCAATAAAAAGAGATATTTATAATTAAAAATTTAATTTGCTAGAGAATGAAATAGAGCCAGTGGCCACTAAAGGAGATATTAAGTTTATAGATTGAATTTTGTAAGAAAAATGAGCCCCAAATCGGCCGAGGCCGATTTATTTAATTATTTAACGGAATTTTTTATATTTTTAGTTTAATTTTTTCTTAAATAAGCACCTTATCGCCAAATGGCCGAATTTTAAAAAAAAATGGGATTTGATGTTTTTTATTTTATTTTTTTAGAAATAAGCTCAAAATTGGTCGAAGCTCCGAAAATACAAAATGATTCTTTGCTTTTATATAAATTTTGTTGTAAAATGAGCCCCAAATTGACGGAAGGCCGATTAAAAGGAGGATATTAATATTATAATTAAATTTTGTTGCGACAAATGAGCCCCAGAATCGGCCAAAGTCCCGATAAAAGGAGGATATATTTAATAATAAATTTTAGTTGGAAAATGAGCCC
>SCLH01000590.1:254450-267885 GCA_004367855.1 Oikopleura vanhoeffeni | reverse complement strand
CGGTGATATGTATTATAAAGGCCTTTTACAAGAATTTTAAAATGATCGTGTAAGAATGATCTTAATTGTTCGACAGGTGCGTTGTCTGGATCAACGAATAATTTGTCTTTAAATTTTTCTTTATATTCAGGACACAAACTAGTGTGAGATTGGACATGAGAGGATTTAGTAGGACGGTGTTGTAATATACGAGTATGAAGGAGCTTTTTGGTTTCACCTACGTAAGTTTGTTTACAAGCACATTTTTCGAACTCGTATTATGACATTTGAATTGTTGAATATGTGTTTTTTGGGTTTCATTCTAGGGAGTATTTATATTTTCCAATTTAATTGTTGAAAAAAACTATGTTGAGTTTAAAATTTTGGCGTTGACATTTTCAAAATTTGTAAATTTGCGATGCTAAATTCGAGCATCTAAATGATGTGAATGGTAACGAAAGTGTATAAAATTCAAATTCCGGATTTTTTTGTTCTTCTTCCTTACGTTTTTTATTTTTCTGATGGTTGAAAATTCTAAGTTGATTTCAGAAATTTTTTGGTCCATAATATTGCCGGAAATTCGCTTTTTTAAAAAATATTTTTTTTTTTCTATAGCCTCGTCTCTAAAATAGTTATTTGACGTTGAATTATTACAACGATGAATTTCTCTAATAAAATTTGACCATTTATAACCTTTTGGCGAAATAGATTTTTTGAAATTTAACACATTATCTGAAGATTCAGGCTTTCTGAACATATTTAAATTCAATTTTCCATCCTGCAAACATATAGAAGTATCCAAAAACGTAATTTTGGAATTTTCCATTGATTCCATAGTAAATTTCAAGTTAGCCAACCTATCTGAGAGCCCGATTGAAAAAAATATTTTTGTGCTGTGTCTTTCGCTGAATAGAATTTATCTTCTCATTCTGAAGATGATTCAATAAATCGAAACGTTAAAAAAAACAATATTTATATTGAAAATTTTATAACTTTATTTGTCTCGCACCAAAAAAACATATCAAATCACGTTAAAAAAAAACAATATTTTTATTGAAAATTTTATAATTTTATTTGTCTCGCACCAAAAGAACATATCAAATCAATTGTTTATGTTTTGAACGAATAAACAATTCTAATGACAACAAAAAATTTTTCGAAAATTTTGCGTTTTTTTGATTTTTTTCTAAGTATTTTTCTCAAAATTATGTTCAAAAATAACGTTTGTGTAAATTTGACCACTAAAACTTCAGAATATCGGGTTGACGTAAGCCAACTTTCTCTCCAGTGTTTCCCTAGCTTTCTTTTGAGGCTACTTTCGAAAAAATCTAAGCACAATTTTTTTCGGAAATTTTTTCACGTGACCTTGAAAAATTCATATTTTAAGTTTGGGTCGAAATTCAAGAAAAAAACGCTTCCACAGAAGTTTTATGTTGTTTTGAGCTTCCTTCTGCAAAAATTTGAGTGAATTTTGAAATATAACTTTAGAGGAGATAAAATTTCCGATGGAAGATGTCAAAAAAAAGGCGGTCTATCGCATATTCTAGAAAACTAAAGCACTTATCGACAAACGCTTCCACAGAAATTTTGTATACTTATTATGCAGGTTATGTTAAAATTAAGGTTTCGTTCAAAATATAACTTCAGGGGAGATAGAATTCAATGTTGGCTTAGGTCTCCCTGTTTTGCTAATGTGTCTGGAGTGCATTCATGTACAAAAAGTTTTGACACATTTCTGACGCAGTGAAAGGCTAGTTTACAAACTGGCTAATCTGAATTGTACCCTCGAGGCCCTGTTTGCTAATATTTTATCGGAATATGTCAAATTAGGAGCAGGGATACCTTCTTAACCCGACTTTAGAATTTTTTAAGACGATATTAATAAACTTCATTATTTGCGGTGTACTTCCGCTAATAAGTGTCCTAATAACTCTGCACAGTTGAAAATTTCTCAAATTTAAATTTTTTTTTAATGAAAAAGAGTAAAAATTGGCAAAAAGTATAGAAAAACAGCTTTTTCTGAGAAAAAATTGACCTTAAATTGCGTTTTGATATCAAAAATATCCTGACTATCAAAAGAAATGACGCCCACTACACCCAAAATTTTAATGAGATTTTTTTGAAACATTAAAAATTTTAAAAATTCAGTGCCGAATGGCACTTATCGAGTGTACAGTCAAGTATGAAAAATTTTATCAACAGTTTCAAAATGATAAACGCGCGACCTACCGATTAGTTGACATACGCCAAATTAATAGATACCAGAACATTTAATATGTGATTTTGCCTGATTTTTTATAAAGAGTTAAAAAACCACCAATAAAAAATTTTGGACTTGATTTGGGGAAAATTTTCATAATTATTCTTCAAAAGTTGATAAAAAATATAAAATAAAAATTTTATGATTTTTCAAACAACAGTCAGAAAATATGTAGGAATCCATGAAAAAAGTTAAGGTAGATTTTTTTGGTTTTTACCCACAGATTTCAGTTATCAAAACAGAAAACATTTTGGACAAAAAATGCGAAAAATTTTGATAATGCTTTAATTTTTTCAAATTTTTCCGATTTAAAGATAAAAACTTGAGCTTAAATCTTTCCTAAAATAGTTAAAAAATTCTTTTAATGAGCTGGATCATATAAATTCTGGTTGAGCTAACGATAATAAGCCCAAAAAAACTAACTAATTACTTTCGTGAGTTATATTGACTTCAAGGCATTTTTTTAGTAAAACTAAATAGTCTTGATAAGCTTTCGATTTACTTGATAAGCTTTCGATTACTGCAACTCTGCGAAACAAATTTCAATTTCTCACTCGCAAAAAACCGTGATTTGAAAATGATTATAATAAATCGAAAGCTTATCAAGACTATTTAGTTTTACTAAAAAANTAAATTTTATCTCGACAAAACCAGAATAATATTGACTTCAATCTGCCGGGTTTATGCCACTCCTTAACCCAAATCAAGCCGACAAAGACAAATCGATCAAGTGTAGAACATAAGGTTGTACTGATTTCGAGTTTTCAGCTGATTAGAAATATTTTTCACATTTTACACATCTGCATATATTTTGACGCGCGGCGATATGAATAATTGTTTTGTAAGCGATCAATATATCACATTTTAAATCTGAGACCAGCTATATCATTCCACTTGTTAATTTGTAACTTATATGTCACTGTAAAAATGTATGGTTTTTGAAGAAATACAAGGTGAGTGAACCTCTTTTTTCTCTCGCAGTTATCTAGTTAACAAACTTCGAAATTTAAAAAAATGTTACGTGTTACTCACTTAATTCTATCCTTGATCTCAATCAGTGACAAATAAATAAATTGATATCTTTTTCAGTTTTCCCGTGATAAGCGCTCAAGGTAGTGCCTTCAGATAGGCTTTTCTGTGAGGCTTTGGTGTGAGGCGAAGTTTTCGTTTCTGGGTGTGAGGAGGTTAAGTTGAAAAAAAGAAGAAGAAAATTATGTTTTGAGTTTGTAAGAAATTTTAAAGTTTTTTTAAAGAAATAAAATTAAAAAATCGAAAGCAAAAAATAACTTATAGACTATTAGTTATTATTTCGGCAAATACCGATATGAAAAAATACTGTATTTCATTCTTCTGAGTAACAAGTCGTTAAAATAATGACAAATAATGAGTTGACCAAACAAAAATGTAACACAAAACAATTATTGTTTAAAAACAATTCAAATTTGATAGCTCACATTTGTCAAATCTTCTCTGATGTAACACAGCAATGTATTATTTGCCTGTTCTAGCTTCTCGCAAAATGAAACATAAGTTATGGACCATGGCATGACTTATGCCATAACTAATGGTTCATTGTTATCTTCATTATTGTCAATTTATTGAAAAATAATATTGATTATTAAAAATTGTTAAACAAAATAAAAGTATTCGAGTAAAATCATGTTTGCATCCGTACCCATGATGTATACACAATCAAATAAAGGAAGAAGTCTATAAAATGTTGGATCACAAAGGGGGTGTGGACCTTTAGTACTCTGAAAATGACTTATTTTCGATGTGTTTTTGAGGAGTAAACATTTTTGGTCAATAAAATTTAGATTTTTTTCTTCTATGTTTTGTTATGAAAAATGTGATTCATAATATCCCTTTATCACACTTTTGTAAATATCCCGGCCCTGAATAGCAAACGTAGTGTGTTTTTAAGTAGAAGGGCCGGGATATTTACAAAAGTGTGATAAAGAGATATGTAAAGCCACGAAAATTATAACAATTGGAGCGTTTTGTCAAAAGAAAAAACCAATCGATTTAAAAAAAAAATGTCAGCGAAAGTTGTCATTTTGTAAATTCGTATTTTACTTATGCTGCTTATTTTCTCCAAAGTATTTATTAGACAAAAATCAACCCAAAATTATGTTGCTTACAAATGTAGACCTAGTTTTTGAAGCTCCACAAAACTTTCGCTCAAAAAGTAGAGATTTTATTTTCTAAATTTATATACATATTATAAAATACATGGTGTATAAAACATCTCAGTGATCCTGATTATAATTACAAGGAAGAAATACTGCTTCATAAAATCAAGCGCCAAACTACTTAGTGATCTGATTTTTTTGTCATATAATAATGTCAAATAATATGGCTACTAAATTACTAAGATTACTTCATAAATTAGTCGAGCTTATCACATATCCGTTATAAATTTCAGTAAATTACGACGATTTGAAGTTTCCAGACAAGATGTCTGGATACGATGTTTTGGTACCAAAAAAATACCGGATATTCTCGACTTTTAGACATTACGTTAACTTACATGATAAACAATGGAAGAAAAGCAAAGAATTAATGCAGCACCAGCGATACCAATAAATGCTGAATTAAAAATGAGAGCGATAACATTCGATTTTTAACTTGGACTTCGGTCAAAAATTTAAAACTTTTTTTATATTTTTCAAAAGCGTGTAAAATAAATCAAAGTCTTCTCGGTGAAAAACTCTTAACCGGCCCGACAATTTCGAGCAAAAAAATCAGATAATTTCGGTCTCTCTATCAAGAAACAGTGTTGTGGTCAAGCGACTGCAAACCGCAGTTTTTGAAGACGATCTCGATCCAATTTGTTTTTGCTCGAAGTCACTGAAAGGATTTTACAATTATACGCACTTCTGGTTTAGTAATTTCAAGCAATATGACCAGGATTTTAATCATTTTTTTCTGGTCAAATCGAATAATTTGAAATTATAATGATAAATTTTTCGTGAGTTTCATTATGTGGAAAATAACTTTTTTGATTCAGTTTGAAATGAACTGCTTAGTTACTGTGTGTTAGATCAGCAAATAAAAGATCAGCAATTAATGAAAAAACTTGCATATGATATGCAGCATATCCTTATTTCAAAATAATAAGCAATAAATCAAACTCATATCCTTTTATCAAACTTTGGTTAATAAATGACCATTAATTATTGACCAAAGGGTAATAAAGAAATATGTTCATCATCATGTTAGTCTCACAAAAAATCTTTCTTGTTCGTTGCCAATAAGATCTTCAATTCTTCAAAAATCAGCAGATACTGGAATTGAAATTAATTCTTTAAATTTTTAATATATATTTAATATATATTTCAGAGTCAAAATAAGGATTTCAAATGTTTTTTGTCGATGGTACTCGCAATTACACACATTTAGCGCTATAACTACGAAAAAAGTAACTGGAGTTTAGTAAAACATCATATCATTGTAATCAGTACAAACAGAGCTATCTGATCATCTTTTGTTTATCAGATTTGATAAGTTTTGAAATTTCGATTAGTGTTAAAAAAATTTGGTCCCATGTCCATATTCGTTTCAAGTGGGGCTCACTCAAAATTGTATCCAAATAAAGTTTTTCTTGCAACTACCGGGTCTGTTTATAATAATTGGTAGAATAAATTTATCAAAAATTAAATTTCAAAGATTATCAGCGGTAAAACACCATGAAAAGTTTTACCGGTTTTTGAATTGCTCAACGAAAATAGTTCATTCAGATTCAGCTATATAAATTCCTCCCCACGAGTGTAGCTGACGTGTTGTCAATTAAACTTCGAAACTAGTTTATGTTTGTCTGAATAATTTTTATATTGACTGAATAAAACATGTTTTTGAGAAAATTGTGTTCGTCAGCATTAATTCTGATAATACAAGCATGAATATTTAAAATTGAGACCTAACTCGACCCGGAAAATTTTAGAAAACACACGACCCGTTCCTGATGTAGTGTGCGATACCATGGATATCAAGTTGGTTATATCCAAGTAAATGTATTTAATTAATATGAAAATATCACGAGAAACCAGCTTTATTTTATTGCACGGTGTCAGAATCCGCTTGGACAGACAAGCGCTAACTAAACGTGTATACAGAAGAAAATAAGTTCACCATTACATCTGATAGTTAAGAAAAAAAAATGTTAATAAAAAAATTCATAAATACGATCGACGAGACTTGAGTCATAACTTTTTCTTTTTGTTTTTTAATCGCATTTATTATTGTCTTTCTGCAGCATGAAAGAAAAACGATGCCTTATTGTGATCACCAAATCGTTTATATACTTTTCGTTTAGCATGAATATCAAAGATTGAGGGTTGGGATGAGTAGAAAAAGTAAAAAATTTTTCAATCGTGAGAAAATTTTCGCATATATCCTTTTCCGAACGGAACTCCATCTCAAAAACGCTTACTATCTCTATAGCGCGTGTTCGAATCCCATTGATGTTGTCTAAGTGATTGTCTTAGTGATTGCTTGAGTGATTACACATCGATAACATTTAGCGGTTCCATTATTAAGACCCTTGCCTATAATCATATTCAAGATAATCACTAAGGCAACATTAGTGGGATTCGAACACGCGCTATAGAGATAGTAAGCGTTTTTGAGATGGAGTTCCGTTCGGAAAGGGATATAGACGTAAAAATAATAAGGTAACAATGAGACTTGAATTGATTGCTCAATTAGTGGGATGTTAATTGAACAATTAATTTGAGTCTTACTGTTGCTATATCATTTTTACGTCTTCACAAGCCAAAATTGTCTCATGGAAAAAAAAATTTTTTACTCCTTCTGACAAGGATTTTGAATCGAAAATTTGAAACTTTAAACTTTAAAGTCAATTAATTATTGTCGTTCATTTTTTACCTAAGTTTTACATGCAAAAAAGGGGTTCTCGCTTTGTTTCCTAGTTCTCAAATCGAAAATCCCACAGTTTTCAGCTAAAAAAAGTCGTCTTAATAAGTCAAAGCTTATTTTGAAAGGTCATTTAAATAGGCACCATTCTACATCAATGCGAATTCTTCATAATCAGGCTTTATAAGGCTTAATAAGAAATTTTTGACAAATTCACTGAATTTGACTGTGAACTCATACAGAGGGAGGCCCGATCTCAATATCGCTGAGAAAAACCTACGCAATTTCACGATATAAAGCTAAAATACTTCCAGTGCCAATATCGCCAAATTTTTTTGTCGAAAAACTTTCGACGATATTGCCCCCTGTGACGAGTTATAGTATATATATAACTTATAGTCCTTATAAGGGGTATATAATATACCGTATATTCTGATATTTTCAAGTACCGACGCAAATGCCACAAACAATTGTGCTACAATTCACACTGATAAGCTTACTTTAGTAATCCGCTTAAGCTAAAAATCCGATAAATCCTCTATATTTAATTCACAATATCCATGTTCGACATTTAAAATGATGATAAATACTTTAATGTCTGAAAATCTATGAGAAAATCGAAAAGTTGAAGTCATTTACTAGTAAAATAGCACCGAAGACAACAGAAGAGTCGATTGTCGATTGTCAAAATATTTTTTTATGAATTCACATTTTCAGAAAATTACGTCGAAGACTTCTCATCACAAATCAAAACCAATTTGCTAGTATGTACCGTACTAGGTAATTATGCGTGATAATTATCAGTCACGATAATGTAAGAAATTTACGATGATAATTTTTTTCAACAATTTTATACGAATGAAAATTTGAGAAGTTTAATTCTTAAAATTTGAAAATTTAAAGTTCAAATTTTAAACCATAAACTTTCATTGAAATTATTTTTCATGCTATAAATTGTTTATTTTATCTATTAATTTAAATCGAAAAAATCGCCGAGGATAACACAATAATTTATGGGTTGAATTAGGAAATGGCTAGTAAAATTTCGTAAAAGTGGAAATATTTAAATTTAAATTATAATTGAGAAATATAATATCTTCATGTTATTTATAGGGGGGGTCGGTAAATTTTGACAGATACGGATATAGGCTCTTGATGAAAAACTTTTTACTCGGTTAATATATTATCAAAGTACTATTTCATAATCCAGGCAACTTTTGTAACTACAGAATTTTCGAATTATTGCTTTTTTAGAAAAATTCGAGTTCGAATTAAACTTTTCGAATTCGACAAATTATGAGAAATTTTTGAAAAAAGTTCCGAACATTATAAAAAAGGCCTTATTTTTTGATCAAAGTTTTTTTTCATTATTGACCACATATTTTTTATATGATTTTTGAAAATTCGTATGACATGGTTTTGTGATTTTTGGTCATAAATATTTGGAAATATTTTGAAAAGTTTCCTCATTTCTTGTGTAAAAATTTTCAAACTCATTTTTCTGGAATCATCGGGAGCGTGCTTTCCGTACCCAAATTGGCCAATCCGTGAAAAACAACCGGGTTTTCAAAAACGATCTCAGCCCGGGTAGTGTACCTTTGATAGCATCAATCACAATAATCTTAAAGTAATAATAACAAAATTAAAACGTTGGTCCGAATCACGACATTAGTTAGTGTTTATGCTCAGACTATGTGTTTCTTATTTTTAACAACTAATTTAAACAATTCAGTTGAATCTTAGAAGAAAAAAAACCGATGTCCGTATTTTAACAGCCAATTTTTAAATGATTTATATGATTAGATAATTGGTGCTCGTCTTGAGCTTATCTAAGGAACTAAATCGAGCGATGACTCGTTTTCAAATGGCTGCGTCTTTCTCCATCCCAGAATTTTTGAAGGATCCAAGCTTACGAAGAGCAATAAAGGGATATAAGATCAGTTAAATATAATTTAAAAAATATAGTACTGGGTGAAAATCTCACATCAAAGGTGTACTATATTTTTTTCATTGTACGTGCGGATATCGAAATTTGCGCCCGGCTTGATGAATAAAAAGCAAAAATATTCTGAGCTGGTTAT
This sequence comes from Oikopleura vanhoeffeni, assembly GCA_004367855.1. Taxonomy (NCBI): domain Eukaryota; kingdom Metazoa; phylum Chordata; class Appendicularia; order Copelata; family Oikopleuridae; genus Oikopleura; species Oikopleura vanhoeffeni. Next base: position 258,690 of record SCLH01000590.1, on the reverse strand, counting down.
AATAAGTACACTAATGTAATCGAACGTCGCTGAGAACCAAAACGTTCCAACGATTACTCCTTCAAACGTCCTCCGGATTATTTTAATTCCAAAATAATTGCGCTATTCAACGGTCGCGCGACCTGACACTTTCTCTGAATTCGTAATCTTTTCTAGCGCAAGAAAAGTTTATGTTTTTAATGAAAATGACTCGTTTTATGAAGAACCACGTTATATTTCATTATCTGCAAATATTTCATATTTGTTTTCATATCGCTATTATGTGAGATTGATGGTGCATAGCGTCGGAGAGGGACCGCGTGTCAAAAGAGATAAATAAATTTAGAAATTATAATAATAGTATTTTATGGACAGTGATATTTAATACGGTTTCGAAAGTAAACCGTATCTGCTACTCACAGAGGCATATGATATGATATACAGTCATTGTCCACGTTACTGCCTTCTCTTTTTCATGTGCATAAAGACTCTGAATTTCACCGTTTTGATTGTTAATGGACAGATGTAGGGGTATATTGCCTAATTGATCATTCGGTTACTCAATTTGTGCCGGATAGCATAGTTATGCAAGATTAGCACAAAAGAAGTTTGAGCATCAAAACCGTGACAATATCGATAATATATGTATAGACTATTATAGCGTTACCCGCGGTGTATATGCACGCAACTATAGATACTTAAGATGATCAAGGGTGCGAAGCCAAATTTTTGGCTGCCACAAGAACCTAACAGGCCAAAGCAGAAATAAACTTTTAACATCGACTTAATTTAATCTGGGAATAAATATCTTAAAAAGAACACTTTTTCACCAGGTATCATCCATTCCCCAACTAACTCGGATCTACCGAATTTTTTAAACATGTATTAATAACTTCTGACGTTATTTGTCGGTGTGATGCGTTCTAAAATTAAGTCTTGGTTTCTGATGTATGGCTTATTAAAATTTTTTCTGATTATGAACGGTTTGTTTCCCATTGACCAATAATGGTTTCAAAACTTGGCCAAAAAGTAGAGAACAAAACAGACTTTGTTGTGAAAGCAAAGAAAATTGACCTTCCAATTGGCGTGTTGAATTTAAATGAAATTGGTCTACATATTCTAAGAAATTGCGCCGTTATAACACCCACAATGTTTATTTTGAATTTGGACGATGGCGTATAGGAATTGTAATTATTTGACTTCCGATAATGTAGCACTTATCAAAGTGTCACCACCTGGGGGTTAAAATGTTACTCGTAGCTTTAGATATGAAAATCGCCGCGCTACCAACTCATGTTAGTTGATCAATCGATATTTAATAGATCATTCAAAAATTTAATATGTGATTCGCTGATTTTTATGAAGAGTTCAAAAAGCCACATAATAATGAATTGTGACACTTGATTTGCGCGCAAAATTTCATAATTTTTTCCTTAAAAAGTCGACAAGAAAAATGAGAAATAACACATTATGTATTTTTCAAAACAGCAGTTCAGAAAATATGTATAGACCATGTGCATGAAAGAAGCTTGAAGGGGGCTTTTTTTTAGTATTTATTCATTCGATTTAAAAAACGTTCAGAAAAATTTTGCAAAAATGCGAAATTTCTAATGCTTTGATTTTTTTTTTTGAAATTTTACGGAATTCAGCAAAATTAAAGTTCGGACTAAATCTCCGTAAATAGGCAAAATATTATTTTATAGTCTATAGTGCCATTTTATTCTGGTTCAGCGTAACGATATAAGCACAAAGTAACAGCTAATAGAATTTTCGTAAGTTATATTGACCTCAGCTGCACGAGTCGATGCTCCCCTTACTTTTTTGTGCTATATATCGTTAGTGAAGCCAGATAATGAGTGCATCTACCTCTGTATTAAAATAATTTTTTGTCTATTTTAGGTAAGATTTGAGTTCCGAACTTTAATTTTTGAGTTCGTGGGAAATTGTTCAAAAAAAATCAAGCGCACTATGAAAGTTGTTCTGCCATTTTTAGCAAAAATTTTTCTGTTTTATATTGATCTGTGTAAAAAATGGGCTACTTTTACTTTTTTCAAACGCCACATTTTCTGACAGCCGTTTGAAAAAACGTAATCTTAATTTTTCAGACAATTTAAGAAAATTTATTAATGTGCCGCTATCTGTCCAAAATTTTCAATTTGTGGGTTTTTTCGAATCTTAATAAAATCAGGATAGAATCATGTATTTATTATTTGTTTCTATTTAATATCCCTATGTCATATGAGCTTGGGATCGCGCGATATATTTCTAACTATCAGGTGAAATCTTTAACACTCGGCTTACTCCGTAGTGCCGGTTGGCAACTACATTTTGGAAAATTTTTGCTATTTTATGTAAAAATTCGAATAGTAAATTGCGCGTGTAATAGTGCGCACATTTTTTTAGGATAAAGAACATTTTTTTCATACAAAACGCATATAACGAGTCATTTTATCTTAAAATAATTGTTCTTTCTCGACTTTTTGCCATTTGATCATTTTCATGAAAAAAACTTTCATATCGAAGGAAAATTTCTTTTAATACGGACTATAAACCGGACATTTAGCGCTTGACCACCCGACAATGTTCTGAAGTTTAATTGATATCGTCTTCAAGAAAAATTCTATGTCGTGGTTTATAGTTGGGAATATGGAATGGAGTTCCAATGAAAAGTGTGTTTTAAGGTATTTTTACAGATAGTTAGTTAATTGATTAAGAAATTAAAAGATAAAACGTTCAAGAATTGGACTTTTGATTGAATTGATAAAAAATAAAAAAATAAAGTTTACATTTTTTTCAGCTCTAAGAAAAATTGTAGCCAATTTGCCGCGGATCGATGCTACCCCCTTGAAAACAGATAGTCATCTGCAATTATTATAAAAAAATACGAGTTTTAACGGAATTACGTGCAAATTCTATTCCTGATCGACTCCCATCATCACGCACATTCGCCAGAGCTAAATCTTGGCATCGTATAGAGGACGCAGTAGGAGTGGCAATATACCGAATATTTCGCAAAATTAAGGTTTATCAGTATGTAGTTTACTAATTTTGACTGTTTTGAACAATAATGCTCTAAAAGGCAAGTATAATATGTCTGATTTTTTCTAGAAATTTAAGAAATCGGGACATTGAATGTGTTCTTTTGGTTATGCAATTGTAATAAAAACGTCATCTCGTTTCTCTAAGGGCTTCGGCTGCAATTTTGACAGGTATAACGCGAATATCCCTGGATATGGGCTCTTGCTTGGAATCAGTTTTACGGTGGGTTTAATATATTCTTCTCAATATACCATTCAATTGATGTTCATATGTCCAGCAACTTTGTAACTACGAATTTTCGAGATTATTGCTTTTAAGGAAAATTTGAGTTCGAATTAAAGACTTTCCAATTCGACAATTATGAGGAAATATTTGTTTGAAAAATTTACCGACATTAACAAAAAAAAGTGCATAATTTTGTTCAAATATTTTGATTATTTGTTTTCTAAATAACGAAATAAACTCTTTATGATGGCTACTTTTAACCTTTTTTGCGTAATTGACCAAGCCTATTTTTTATAATGGATATTGAAAAATCATATGACACTTTTTTGAAGGTTTTGGGTGTTCGGAACTTTTAGGAAAAATATTTTTGAAAATTTTCCCTATATTTGGGTTCAAAAATTGGTTTTCAATGTAATTTTTCTGAAATCCTTGCTGGAAAATATAGAGAATGTTACTTTACTATATTTAAATTGTTCTTTACGTTTTTTTGTTTCTTCGCTCTTGCTTGTATACGTCTGAATTACTTTTTGAATGAATAATACGGTATGCGCAAAGTTGATACTTTTACGCCCCTCTTTAATCAGAGAATTAAAAACAAATGTATTTACGAGACTTGCCTAATTGGTAAAGCCGACTCGTCACCACGCAACACTTTAATAATTTAATCATGAAATAAATCTTTCTTTCGATGTGCTTACAAATTTTCGATTTTTTTTTCGTCTTTTTACGGAATATTTCTTAATTTTCGATGTTATAACGTAAAATCAAAATGAATAATTACTATAATTTTCAATTGATCCAAGACCATTTTTTGAAGCTTCTAATAATAAATATAAAAATAAATTTTAATTATTTAGACACCTAAAAGTACAAAGCGCCGTGTTTTTAGAATTGTTTATTTTAAGAGAACGGATTTATTAAGTAAATATCGATCTGAAAAAAACAATTATACAAATTGAGCTTATAAACGTGGCGCAACTTTACGTTTTGAAATTAC
>SCLH01000590.1:240796-254429 GCA_004367855.1 Oikopleura vanhoeffeni | reverse complement strand
GTCCTCCATTATACTTCTGTTAAGTGGTACGGAAAGCACGCCGTCTTTCCTACCCAAATTTGTCGCAATTTTTTTATGTCAGACCAATTTAAGTACTGAAAGCATTGCCTGCGTCTTTCCCGTAACCCATATGGTCTTATGAAATTAAGTATGTGCGAAAACCCACGTCAGAGATGTGTAAATCAGGTGGTTGAGGGAATATCTCACCGACTGCACTTGAGCACAGTCATAGCAAACTTTCTGGCCCACAAGTTAGGGTCAGTTTGGAGGACTTAGCTGCGGAAGGTCTTTGTTTTCGCACTGTATTGTGACCACTTGGAGCTCCAAAATTTTTCATGGTCAGGAATCATTCTCCTATTTGTGAAAGTTTGACCCATAACTGAAGAATCCGGGCTTAAAGTGTTTAGTTTTCATCGATGTCCTCCCGGACGACTTACTATGCAGGCATAGTATATGCTCTATGTCATCGTCGTGCTTTCTAATGCGTCGGTAAAATTCCTAAACCACCCTAATGACGCATAACACATGCGATTGCGGTTTTCAAACATTACTTTCTTTATTCAGACCAATTTAGGTACAGAAAGCACGTGCGTGCTAGCACCCATAAGTTGGGGTACACTAACACCGGACTCGAATCATCAGCCTAAAATTAATTCGTCTGTTGTTTCTCGCTCTGTTTATCCTCTTAAATATAAATTTTTCAACGCAATCATGATTTTGGAATTAGGAATTATGTTGAAAAATTTTGTTTCACTTAAACTTTTGCTAAAGTCTAACTGAAGCTGTCCTAACCACCCGAATTCTCAATTTATGTTATTGATTCTCATGATAAAATCTTTTTCTACGATGTGCCAAATTTTCGTTTGTTTCGGATTTTTTCTGAAATTTTAAATTCGATTTTGACGTAAAATAGTATGAAAACCTTATAAAATAAATTTGAATTGATGGTCGGGACTTGTTTTCCACTACTAATTTATAAATATATAATTATTTTATCTCAATTTTGACGCCTTCAACCCAAATCTCCCGTTTTTAGTGTGTTTTTAAAAGTTATCATCTAGAGAAATAAACAAACTGAAAAAAAAAACAATCTGTTAAAAATGCACCAATCCCCTTAAGTAAGAACATAAATATCGGATAAAAACTCATGAAAATAAATTTACGAGTGAAATATGCAAATGGAATGGCTGAAATAATGAGAATCGCACAATTTAATTGGATCAAACGGCTCAACGCGCTTTTTAAATTTATCAAACTGTTGTTATTTGTTTTGTGTGGGAATCAAGAAATATTTGTTTTTACTAAGTATGTTTTTTATATTTTATTCACTTCTAATCCTAGTCAAATTATCAATTTAAACATTCGTCTTTATGGACTTACAATTTAAAATTCGTTTTTTTGGTAAAATAATAAAGGTCCTAACTGTGAAGCTTTTTAGAGCAAAAGAATTTGAGAAAATATTCAATTATTATTCAATTTATACACGTTTAGAAATACATATGATATATATAACTGTTACAAATGGTCGGGTAAGAAGACTGTTTCAACACTTTGCTGTGTTTTATAACTGTTATTGATGCAAAAATTTTTAACTTTTCCATTGAGATAAATTTAGACTTTTAAATCGACAAAATAAACAAAATAGAAAGAGAAATTTATCAATTTTTTTCTTAGAACTCTGTTTGATTTTGGCTTTATCATCCACCTCGAATTTTTACTCTTCTTTCTGCATGTAAAAATCCTTGTCCCTTCTTCATCAATCTCATTGTCTAATTTCTCTTCATACAGAATAGTTAAAACAATGTCCAATTATTTTTTATTTAATAGTACATAATAATCAAGATTATAAACTGATTTTTATTCATGTCGCCTCGATATCAAGTTCTGACTGTTTACGTCTTTTTAAGATGTCCTAATAAAATATGAAGAAAAATAAATTCTTATTTTGAGGATTTCAGTTGATTTGAATGCAAAGTATATTTAACTATGCTTGACTAGCCGAGTGATAAGAGTCGTTTATCGTATCAATAGACTGTATTTCAATTTATGACCGCCAATTAGAGTCCATTTTTGCAATACTGCGTAATAAAGACCGTCTTTATGTGTTGCTTGATTTAAATATTTATGAATTTGTATCATTTTAGTAATGGAGAATGATTTTTATCAACAAAATTACACTTAATCGAGATTCAAGTCCAAGTGGACGATACCTATTCATAATTCTCAACGACGTCAGGCCTTCGCGTTTGGGAACGGATTCACGGATTGAGCTTCTTAGGAGCTGAAAATGACCACACAAATTTGAGAAAATTGAGAACTTTCAAGAGATGAATTAAACAAGATAAATTTTGAAACTCATGTTAACAGATTATTATCAAAAACTATTATAACACATTTATCTCTCTTCTTTTGAAAATTATTAGGTGGCAAAAAGTTTCCCATGAAGACAAAACAAATTGAAAAAGTGCAAATCTGCCAAAATGCACCGAGGTTAGTGCTTCTTAAAAATTATGATTTGAATTATTAAGTAAATCCACCAACAAATCGGAGGATAATCAAAGCTTTTTTGAAAAAACCCAGGTCATTAACCATTTAGTTCGTATGATTTCAGTCGTAATTATTTGGCAAAACCAATGGTTTTAAACCATGATAAAATCCAATTTTAATTTTTGTATTTAGATCTGACAACGCTTGTTAATTCGGTAAAAATCGCTAATTTTTTATTTCAAATTATTTTGCTGATTTTTAAGGGATTTTCCAAGTATGTCTCAAATTCCTCATTTTGGAACATTCATCGATCCCTACGATAGAAAAGTGCCCTCAGACAGATTAAATGATCAAAATGATATTAAAGTAACAAATTATATTCGTGAAGTGAAAAAGAGCTGAAATATAAGCAGAATATGATAAACCAAGGGATTTTCATTATTGCATCTTTTGGTGATTTTCACGAAAATTAAGTTTTTCAACTTTTTTATAAAAGTTGAGCAACAAATTTATAGCGTACTTCGCTTGAAATACCTAACAGAATTCAAAGGATTTTTTGGGAAAATCTGTTAAAAATCAACAAAAAAATTTGAAAAGTATTGCTTCCCGGTGAGCCCTGTCGGTAGCTGTTACGCTATTAATTTTATTGCCAATTTAATTTCATCATTAAATAATATTTTGAAAAGTATTGCCTCCCGCGGGCCTGCCGGGGGCTGTTTACAGCGGTTATTTTTTTACCAATTCATTTCGTCATGCTAATTTGTAATGTATTGCCTTCCGGACGGAGCCTGCGGGCGTCTACCTTTTTCATTGTTACACTTTGCTAGGCAACACTTTTCTCGGAAAGGGACTATGGCTATTGTAAAATATGTTCGTTGTTCCATGCAAACACAACCCTATTTTTTTACCTACCCTAGCCTTTCCACAGAACAGCGTTTGCGAGTCGTTTTTACTGTTGTAACTGGACTCGAGTTTACTAACCTAATCTTAACCTTTTCAAAGGTCTGATCTTTGTGTAATAACTATATGTGTACATTGGCGCTGACAGCAACTTTGTACAAAACTAGGGTGGTGCAAAGAGAATGGTGCTACGGAACCATCATATTCTCCTTCAACCCTTTTTTTTTTCTGACACAGTTTGTCATTTTTGTTCCTGTGAACGGGAAGCAACTTAAGGGGGTATGCGCTGCTGATTTGACATTTTCTCGGTGAAATTATGATAAACTACAGCTTCATGGAAAACGATATGCTCATTTGTGTTATTCTTAACTTGCCGAAAAGACATCACAATCATTTTTGGAATCAGAGTCGTATTCCCTTATTTGTTCTTTTTATATATTAATTTAATGTTTTGATTACCAGATCATCCCTCCGTTCTCGGCCAAAGAAATCGCCGATCCACGCACGCTCAGAAATCCGACGAAAAATCAGGCAGCAGTGCCTGTCGTTCTTCGACTTAACCGATCTATTGGCNCTTTCTCAAATATTAGAGACGATTTTCAAGTTCATAATCACTAACTTTCAAGTTTTTTTGGTTATAATTATTTTATTTATTAAAGTTTTTTGGTAATCACTAACTTTCATTTTATATTAAAAACATTTATCTTTACAAAAATGGATTTTTTTATATTTTTACTTATGAAAATGAGAATACTGAGACTGCAATATTAAGCATAAAATAGAGAAAGAATGTGCGATTATTGTTTTTGTGAAGTGTTTGCTGTAAAGGGCGCTGCAGTTCAAAGAGCATTTAGTACTCCGGGTGAAACCCTAACAATACCCGATGAGAAAATGTTATCTTTGGCTACGCATTCTAAGCATAGTTTTCCCTCAATACACAAAAACAAGATAATGATATTTCATCATTGAAGTTGGTTAAAAAAAATGCAAGGATGATGATCCACGTGTTTAAAGCCTACGGCACGTGACTTCTTGTTTGAGTTAGACGGCAACTTCACTCAAAACCAAAAATTTAACCTGTATAATAGGCTATAATAGATCCCTGAACTTTTAATTTGGAAAAAACTAAAAAATTTTGAAAGTTTTCTTTAATTGTTTTGCTGAAAACAACTTTTCGAATTTTGCCCAAAATTACCATGTAATGGAAACCCATTACTAGCATGTCCATCATTTAATTTGACTTATAGAAATAATGGGTGGATTGTTCTGAAACTTCTTGGGGGTGTATAATATCTGACTGAATGGAAAAAGTCTGGAAAGCACTTTTTTATGTTTTTATATATATTTTATAAAATAAGTTGAAATTTGTGAATTTTTTAATAATCGAAACAAGATTTAAAGAAAACAGAGAAAGAAATTTGGCCGAAACTCTCCTTGATGGTCTGCACAGACTCTTAAGCTGCTCATTTTTGTAAGTTTCGAATAGGTTATTTAAAATCCATGGAGGAGATACATTTTGATTGAGACACCTAAAATAGGGTAAAAATACTGTTTTTGATTGATTTTGTAGCCAAATTCAAGGAAGTTGAACAAAACTTTCCTCGCTGATTTTCGTGGACTTTTCAGCTGCACATTCATTTAAGTTTCGAATGTGTGCCTTGAACACCCAGGGAGGAGATACATTTTGAAAACATAATTCCGTCAGTTTTGTAAGCAAGTTTCTGTTTGGACGAGGCATCAATCACTTTTGATTTTAATTTAACCCTCACCTGCAGCGCTGTGTTTTAAAACACAGACCAAAATTTTTTTGGGGAAGTATCACTTTGGATGGTGGAATATTGGAGCAGACCCCCGAAAGTTCCCCTTATTTTTGAGTTCATGAATTTTAGTGAGCTTCAGAAATTGCTCATAAGACCAGAAATGCAGCACTGGAACCAGATAATAATCTAGAAATTTAATTGTAAGGGTGGCTTTCGGAGATGAATATCTTGACATTATTTATTTTGGTACCCGGCACCACCTGGTAGTGTAAATGNGGATATAGACGTAAAAATAATAAGGTAACAATGAGACTTGAATTGATTGCTCAATTAGTGGGATGTTAATTGGACAATTAATTTGAGTCTTACTGTTGCTTTATCATTTTTACGTCTTCACAAGCCAAAATTGTCTCATGGAAAAAAAAATTTTTACTCCTTCTGACAAGGATTTTGAATCGAAAATTTGAAAGTTTAAACTTTAAAGTCAATTAATTATTGTCGTTCATTTTTTACCTAAGTTTTACATGCAAAAAAGGGGTTCTCGCTTTGTTGCCTAGTTCTCAAATCGAAAATCCCACAGTTTTCAGCTAAAAAAAGTCGTCTTAATAAGTCAAAGCTTATTTTGAAAGGTCATTTAAATAGGCACCATTCTACGTCAATGCGAATTCTTCATAATCAGGCTTTATAAGGCTTAATAAGAAATTCTTGACAAATTCACTGAATTTGACTGTGAACTCATACAGAGGGAGGCCCGATCTCAATATCGCTTAGAAAAACCTACGCAATTTCACGATATAAAGCTAAAATACTTCCAATGTCAATATCGCCAAATTTTTTTGTCGAAAAACTTTCGACGATATTGCCCCCCCCTGTGACGAGTTATAGTATATATATAACTTATAGTCCTTATAAGGGGTATATTCTGATATTTTCAAGTACCGTCGCAAATGCCACAAACAATTGTGCTACAATTCACACTGATAAGCTTACTTTAGTAATCCGCGCGTTTCAGACCCCGAAAGGTTGTTTTTACATACTCAAATTGAGACCACTTGGATGCTCCAAATTTTTTTTCATGGTCGGAATCATTCGTCTTGAGAAAGTTTGACCCCATAAACTGATAGAATCCGGGCTAAAGGTGTTAGTTTTGCAGATGAGTCTCCCGGTACTGACTCTACTTATGCGGCATAAGTTATGCCTATTACTGTGCTTCAATGCAGTCGGTAAAATTCCTAAACCACCCTAATGACGCATAACCATGACGATGCGTTTTTCACAACATATTTTTTATTCAGACCAATTTGGGTACAGAAAGCACGGGCGTGCTAAGCGTACCCAAATGGGTACACTAGACACCGACTCGAATCATCAGCTAAAATTAATTCTCGCTTTGTTTCTTCGCTCTTGTTTATACTCTTAATCATAATTTTTGCAACGCAAATATGATTTGGGAAAAATATGTTGAAAAATTTTGTTTCACTTAAACTTGCCAAACTCATAAGCTGTCCTAACCACCGAATTCAATTTATTTTATTCATCTCATGAAAAACTTTTTCTTACGATGTGCCAAAATTTCGTTTGTTTCGGATTTTTTTGAAATTTTAAATTTTCGATTTTGACGTAGAAATAGTATGAAACCTAATAAAATAAATTGAATTGAGTGGTCGGGACTGTTTTTCCGGTGACTAATTTATTAAAATATATAAATTATTTTATCTCAATTTTGACGCCTTCAACCCAAATCTCCCGTTTTTTAGTGTGTTTTTAAAAGTTTATCATCTAGAGAAAAAAACTGAAAAAAAACAAATCTGTAAAAATGCACCAACCCCCTTAAGAAGAACATCAAATATCGATAAAAATCATGAAAATAAATTTACGAGTGAAATATGCAATGTTAATGGCGAAATAATGAAATCGGACAATTTAATTGGTCAAAAACGCTCACACGCGTTAAATTTATCAAAACTTTGTTATGTTAGTTTTGTGTGGGAATCAAGAAATATTGTTTTTACTAAGTATGATTTTTTATATTTTATTCAATTCTACATCCTAGTCAAATTACAATTTTAAACATTCGTACTTTTATAGACTTATCAAATTTAAAAATTCGTTTTTTGGTAAAAAATAAAAGAGTTCCTAAACATGTGAAGCTTTTTAGAACAAAAAATTTGAGAAAATATCAATTATTATCAATTATTATACACGTTTAAAATAATATGATATTACTAACTGTTAAACAAAGTGGTCGGTAAAAGACTTTTCAACACTTTTGTGTTTTATAACTGTTATTGATGCACATAAAATTTTTAACTTTTCACATTGAGTGATAAATATAGAATTTTAAATCGACAAGAATAAACAAAAAAAAGAGAAATTTATCAATTTTTTTTCTTAATACCTCTGTTTGATTTTGGCTTATCATCCACCCTCGAATTTTTACTTTCTCTTCGTTCTCTGGCATGTAAAAATCCTTGTCCCTGTTCTTCATCAATTCTCATTGTCATAATTTCTCTTCATACAGAAATAGTAAAAACAATGTCAATTATTTTTTTTATTTAATACGTGATCAATAATAATAATGATTATAAACTGATTTTTTTTACTATTCCAATTCGCTGGATATCAAAGCTCTGACTGTTTTACGTCTTTTTAAGAGTCCTAATAAAAATATGAAGAAAAATAAAATTCTGATTTTGATGGTTTCAGTGCATTTGAATGCCAAAGTATATTTAACTATGCTTGAACTTAGCCAGAGTGATAAGAGTGGTTTATCGTATCGAATGACTGTATTTCAAATTTATGACCGCGCAATTAGAGTCCATTTTTTGCAAACTAGGTAATAAAGACGTTTTATGTGTTGCTTGATTTAAAATTTTATGAATTTGATCAATTTTAGCTAACTGGAGAAGATTTTTATCCAACAAAAATTACACTTATCGAATTCAAGTCCAATGTGCGTATACCATATCCTAATTTCAACGACGTCAGCCTTCGTCGTATGGGAACGACTCATGCGATTGAGTTCTTAGAGAGCTGAAAATGACCACACAAATTTGAAAAAAATTGAGAACTTATTAAGAGTAGAATTAAACAAAGAAAGTTTGAAACCATGTTAACAATTATTATTCAAAAACTGATTATAACACATTTTATAATCTCAACGGGATAAATCGTTTCCACAAGCGGAAATGTAAAAAGTTTGGAGTCCAAACTTTGGAAACCTTATTGTGAAATAAGCGAGTGACTTTGATTTGATGAAGTATGTTCAAATTCAAACCAAAGTTAAACCAAACACAACAAAATCTTTATGATATTTTTCCACTAAAAAAAATAATTTTGACTTCGTTTCGATTTTATGAATCATCTTCAGGTTATGAGTAGAAATTAAAAAAAATCTTCTGAATTGAAAGGTTGTCACAATTTTTCAGTGATTTGACATAACAAGTTGTAAGAAAATTTGCCACATTAAGAGCTCGTTAATCATGTGATTAATTTAGTGATGCCAAATCACTGTAAGATTGTGTCAAAGCCCAAAGAGGGCACGTTAAATTAACGTCGTTAATCCGCCAAAAAATTACCCGCCAAAAAAAATTTTTGAATCGGAATTCATTCGGCATTTGAAAATGACTAATCTGATTTAGTTTCTAGATAGCTCAAACTGAGCACAAATATCCATTTTTTTAAGTATTCAATTATAATTCAATAATTTCAGTTATCTCAAAAAAAAATTAATAAATAATTCGATTCGGACCATTTTTTTTATGTTATTCACTAGATATTTGTGCTCCGTTTGAGCTATCTATAAACCAAATAAGATAAGTCATTTTTAAATGCCGAATGAATTCCGATTGAAAATTAATTCTTTTGGCGGATATTTTTTTGGCGGATTAACGTGCCCTCAAGCCAAAACACTATCTTTCATTTTGTTTTCCTCAAAAATGCGGACTATTGTTTGTATACGCTTCATGCCCTGTTTTACACTATGAGTAAGATTTGGTCCATGTCGCGAAAGTGTCGTTGATTATTTAGTACAATTGACCAAATCTTACATAGTGTGAAAAAGAGATATCAATTGCACGGGAACAATAATTACACTCATTTTATTTCACCTTTTTGTGCGCATTATAATAGTTTTAAATTGAACTCGAAAAATACAACAATCTCTAACACAAGATTTAGCCACGTGACATGGCGGTCAATTTAATACACACCTGCTTCAGGTTCTCAAAATTTATTCAAATTAGCTGGAATTTTGCTGTGAGCTGTTCATGAAAAATAAACTGAAAAATCTCAAATTATTTTCAGAATGGAAATGGGTGATTTCATGGGTGATTTGAGTTATCGTATAATTACCATAAATATTCAGTAGCAATTTTGGTCTAAAAGGCATTAATTGGATTTGCAAACATGGAATTTCTTCTTTTGCCTAGAACACTTTCTTCCTTAAAAAGGGATGAGACAATGAACCATTAAAATAAAATCGATGGCGCGCCGCGCTGACATGGTATCATTCAACGACTGGATTATCAGGCACACTTATTTTGATGAATGTGCAGAAATCGTTGTTAAAGAAACAATTTGCGTATGGTATCCCTTTAACGAATTTATCCTGATTAAGGTTCGCTTTTTGACCTGCACATCATTTTTGAGTCTTTTTTTCATATTTTATTCAGTATTTTTGTGAAAAAAGTTTAGATTTAATGATGTTTTATAAACGCATCATATTTATTATATTTGATAAAATATAAAAAAAAATCAAAATCAAATTTGTGGATTGTCTGTCCGGTAGTTTCTACAAATAATTAGGATTTTTCGTAATAATTTTGCCGAGATTTTGTTTTGTAGCGCTTCAAAGTCAAAACCTTTCTAAAGAAAAATCTCTGCAAATTTATTACGAAAAATTCAATTTTTTTGTAAAAACTACCGGACAGACAATCCGCAAATTAAATTTTTATTTTTTTATACTTCATCAAATACAATAAATATAACTTAAAAATGATGTTCGGGTCAAAAAGCAAACCTAAATCAAGATAAGCTCGTTAAAGGGATATTCATCAAAAAAATACTATTATTGAAATTGACCGTGGTTAGTTATTAATCTTGTGACCTTGATTTTGCTTAAATGTCAATAGGTGATAAAGTGAGTTTATAAGTCGTATGAGTTATCAGATCATTATCATGAATAAATGTAGTAGCTGTTTTGCTCCAAAAATCATTAAAATGTTTATTTTTCAAATCGGCTTTGTGACATTATTAACAAATAAGATAATTGATGATTTTGTGAAAACAGTACAGTGATGTTTTATTATTTTGAACTTAATTGCTAAAAAAAAGCCGAATCGGATATATGTTTTTGAAGCGTAGTTTTATGCTTTATTTTAATAGGAATGTGCATTACGTAACATTAATTTTTCTCTAGTTAGAAAATACTGATATACATAAGTCAGACAGGTCTACCACAGGATTTATTTGCCAAAAAAATAATAATTTTCCAACTAGAATTTTTCGTACTGATGATACTTTTACAAATTGAATTGTAGTAATTTCGTCAAAGAAGGCCGAGTGACTGAAAATTAACGACCTTGTATAATACAATTTGTAAATCAAAAATTTTCAGTACGAACAAATTCTGATCGGGAAATAAGTATGATAAATAATATCCACCAAAACCAATGCATTCTTTCGAAATGTTTCGTACGAAAGTCTGTACAAAAAATTCAAAAAAAAATAAGGACTCAGATATTACACTTACCGTGGAAAATGTTTTTAGAAAAAGTTATTACTTCACTAGAATCGCTTTTCATCATGAGAAAAACATAACAACATCATTAGAAAGCTAATACTAAACTTTGTATGTTTTAACTTTAATGTTTCCTTTAAAAACAAAGAAAATAATTTTTATAATTTCTTGGCAACATACTCTTGCATTCAACTTCCTTTGAAATTCAAGCTATACTGTTGACTATTATTACTATGGTATGTATGTACTTCAAATAAATGTAACTAAAAATAGTTTTCTGGATTGTAAGAGTTGAATGCAGAGAAAATCGGAAATGCGTGAATGAACAAATTTTAACTTTAACAATAGTTTTTTTGGTTTACATGTATTAATCGACAGATTGATAAAAAATCATAAATGAAATAGACTGCGACATCTTATTTCTGATGGATATTGTTGGGAAATTTTGAGTTTGTTGATTCATTGAATTGTTAAATGACTTTAAACCACAAAATGGAAATGCTGCATTTTGAATGAATTTATTCTATCGGATTCCTGAAATAATATATTCTTTTTGTTGAAAAATCACTGTAATAATTCTTGCCCTCACAGTTTATTTTTGAGGAAGTTTTCAATGTTTTTGAGATTAATTTACTAGAAATTTAATCGTCTCTGAATTGAGTCGGATCGACATGGGGTGTTCGTTTCAAATTAGATCATTTTAAAATTTCATCATCTTGAAATGGAGTTGGCTTGAATTCGGACCGACTTAAAATAGGATCGGTTTGTGATCGGATCGGCTTGAAATTTTGCTGGTTAAGTGTATCAAGTTAAAATGGTAGGATTTTGAAAAGAAGTTTTATCGTCATATCGGACTCTAGGATAACTGAATATCTCCAAACAAGGTTAATTACGACTTTTTGAGATGCTAGCTAAATTTCACTTTAATAATTTTGTTATTATTCAATGATTTTTTTGTATCTCTGGATTGGCGTGTCGGAATTTTAATACGTTACGTTTGATCAAACTGAAAATCTCTTCGTAAAAACTAGAATATTAATTGATTTATTACCGTGCCGCAATTTAATTGGACATATTTGCGCACTTCAGATTATCAGTACAACAAACGCGACGTCGGACTGCGGGTTTTTATTGTACGCTTGAGTTGACGGACTTTTATAACTTTTTAAAAATCAGTGTGGTATGGATATGATAAAAAGCTTAAGGGGTTAGCAGCGATCTGGCAGACTGGCGTTAATTTAACTTACGAAAATAATTAGTTGGTTTATTTTTTTGTGCTTATTATCGTTAGCTGAACCAGAATAAATGTTTATCAGCTCATTAAAATATTTGTTTATCTATTCAAGGAAAGATTTNGTTTTGAGGTTGGTGACTGTCAGAAGAAAACGCTTTCTCCTGAGGTCTTGGATTCGTTCGAACTGGTGGCCGGTCGATTGTTACAAAGGGTTCCGGTTATTCAGACATTTGCTGCTGAGCGATTTTGGATAAATCGCTATACAACAAACTGCCTGATCTTACGTTTAACCCTTGTACTCTTTTGCCCACAGTTCTATTATTGTTTGAATAAAACTAAAAGTACCAATAATAATCCTATCTTTGTGGTCTATTAGCAAACTCGGTAGCTAAATCTGATTTGACATTTACGGTAGAATCACTCGTTTAATTTTCTTGTATCTATTAAATATCCGTATGTCAACTAATGAGTTATTTTATGCTAGTTAAAAATTTCAAATAAAATTGTTGATGTAATAGGCGCCATTTATTTAGATAGTAAAAACATTTTTTAATATCAAAACGCAATTGAAGGTCAATTTTTATCTCAAAAAAAATTGTTTTTTTCTACTTTTTGCCATTTTTGACCATTTTTCATGGAAAAAAAAACTTTCATATTAAGGAAATTTTTAGTACGCAACATAGAAACAAGACTTTTTAGCGCATTACACCCGACAATGTCTTAAATTTATTAATATCGTCTTCAAAAAAAATTCTATGGTCGGGTTAAGTTGGAAATGGAGTTCCAATGAAAAGTGTTTTTTAATATTTTCACAGATAGTTAGCTATGTTAAGAAATTAAAAATATAAACGTTTGCAAAAATGGACACTTTTATTGAAGATAAAAAGTAAAAAAATAAATTTTTACCCTTTTTTTCTTTCATTATATCCATTATTATCCCCGGGTCACTTTAAAAACGTATTTGCCTGTTAAAAAAATAGGGAATAAGTTTTTNATTTCCGTATTTCAACCGATGAAAGGGTCAATCGAATATCGTTTCTGAACTACTGATGAAATTTACAACACTTGCTTGTGACACCGGTTTGTGCCATTTGGCACGCAATTTATAAAAATTTTATTTTTCTCAAAACATTTCAATTAAATTTCGGGTGTTATAGGCTGCTTTTCTTTTCAAAGTCAGGAGATTTTTTAATATTTAAACGCAATTGAAGGTCAATTTTTATTCCTAAAAAGCTGTTTTTCTCTTTTTTTCATGGAAAAAAAAACTTTCATATTAAGGAAATTTTTCATATGAATAATGATTCTCCCACTTATTAGCGCATAACACCCGAAAATGCCTAAAGTTTATAAATATTGCCTTCAAAATAAATTCTCACATCGGGTCAAGTTGGAAATGGAGTTATGATGAAAAGTGGTTTTTGATATTTTTACAGATACTAAAGTATGTTGATAAGTTAAATATATAAAAGTTTGCAAGAATGAACACTTTTATTGAAGATAAAAAATAAAAAA